>JAIKVE010001033.1:0-14161 GCA_024679115.1 Phytophthora pistaciae
CGCGAGTGTCCTACCCACTTCAACATCAAACACTCACTTCAACATCAAAAGTACATAGTTTACCAATGAAAAAGTGGCCAGTCTATAATTAATTTTGACACCACAATTGTATTTGTTACTGTGCACTTTTGACGCGTCAACTATTTACTTTTAGCGTTTCAACTAGCCACTCCCTAGTGGCTAGTCGATAATTCATCCTGGGTCCACGTTTGACTTGATGCGTAGCTACTTTTTGCGTCTCGACTAGCCACTAGTAGCTAGTTTGCACGTAACGAGTGGCTAGTCGGAACCGTAGTCACAAAAGTGGCTAGACGAAAATTATAATGTGGCTAGTTGAAAAACCGCACCCTTAATAGAACTGTCATTGCGCACCAGGTAGTAAAACAAACTCAGTCTCTGGGAGTCCAAAAGCGATGCGTAAAGTAAGCCAGCGATGCGCTGCTGGTAATTATTCAATGCTTCGTGGAATGTCCGGTAAAACCAACTTTGCAGCTCTGGTATGTTGTACAAGAACGCTCCAAGTGCATCCCACACAATGCATGATTTCTTTGATAGGACCAGCTCGGGCGAATAGCGCTCTACTGTTTTCTCCACAGCGAATTCCAAGACGTCCATCCGTCCATTTGTTGCCGCGCGTGATAGCAAGCGCGATAGGAATTTAACTGGTGTCGCGTTTTGTTCGGCCCATCTGTAAAGAGCCTCGACAGCTTCGAGATCATCACTTTCTGCTAGCGCGTGAAAAATACGCTGCCGAGTGATAAAGGGACCGATCGTGTTTAACGTCTCAACCTCCTCGCGTTGGGCGGCACGAGCCAGACCCAAGATATCGCACTCCACGTCCGAAATGAGTGCGCCAGCACGCTCCCAGTTCTGGCGTCTTGCTGCCTGCAACGCCGCTTCGTCCAGCCTCATCGCAAATGGGTCGACCATTTCCACTACATGGGGCAGAGCAGCCACCCGAGAAGGGAGGAACGCCTCGAGGCTTTGTTGGCGGGTAAATGTCTCCATGTTAGCGCTGACACGTTATTTATCTCTAGACCACAAGGTGGGGGAGGGTCAATGGTATTAATGCATTTCCGTCCATCTATCCAAAGCTGTTTCTGGTAATTTTCAGAATGTGAAATCGTACGCGTCGTATTATCCGCGTAAATGACGCGTTAGTCCTTTGGTACCCGCCAGTAGATTGTTGCAGTAAGCCTCAGCGAAGCTGTTGGCCGTGTTCGAGCAAAACGACTTCAGATTTTCGGAGCTCTTCACACTTGAAGCGGCTGCATTCAGCGCCAAGATGGCCCCAGTAACTGTTGCCGCTTCATCATCCCCGCTGTCTGTTAGTCTGCGAGATGAAGTTCCAGGAAGACCCCACAGCAGCTTCGCGTGGGCCGAGTACAGATCCAGCACCTGGGTAAGCAGCGTGATACCCATGACCGACGCGTGGTCCATATTACTGAGCTGCGCCATCACATTCCACGTGCCGATTTGGGACGAACCGCTGTACTTGACCGTCTTGCCCGTGGAGTAGTAGGCCATGGAAATGGTGTTGACCAGCCCGTCATTCGGCTGCCAGTCCGTCGAGAAGCCGTTGTTTGGACCGTAGCGACTGCCCAAGAAGACCGAGAACACGTCCAGCGGGAGGAGCATGGTCAGGAGATTGGGCAGCGAGATCTTCCTCAACAGCCAGTCGACCGTCGAGTGCGTGTCCATCGTGGCGTAGCTGAAGTAGTAGACGTCCTCCAGGGTGGAGACCCACGCGTTCTCCTCCGCTGCTCCACTGGTGGACAGACTCCACAGACAAATGTCCTTCAAGTTCGAGTCGAAGATGTTGCTGGCGAGCACCCGCTTCAAGTACGCGGAAATGTTTCGTCTTCTTGCTTGGGGGTGACCCCCCACTGGTCCATCTTGGCATCGTAGAACAAGGTAGATTCGTCCCCGGCGATCCCCACAGCAGCGAATAAAGCCGCCAACAGGTCGATAGCAGTATCTCCGAACGTTGAGATGCCGTTAGCGAGTAGCGTCCCCTGGTTCGGAGTTGAGATGGTCGTGATGGAGTGCACCCAACTGTGTCCGCCTTCAAAGAGCGGGTGGGAGGACGGATCTTCCTCCACGGGGGCTCCAGTAGTGCCCTTCTCCAGCATTTGGGTGAGCATTCTACTGGTCTGCCCTCCCATACTGTGTCCTATGAGGTGGACCTTATTGACGGAGCCGTCCGAGTTGACCTCCCCCCACTGCGGGTAGAGTCCCGTAAAGTTGCGACCGTATCGGAGATGTCCATACTTGGTCGAGTGGTTCTCCCCGTAGTCCACTTGTCCCCCCTTGATCTGCGCGTAGAGCTCGCAGGCGCGGTCCCAGTTGCTGGAGAATGGGCCCACGACGGCCGTGTAGACGGTGAAGCCTTGCGTCTCGAGCTCCTCCTGGAAATCACCTTGCAGCCCGCCCCAGTACTTGAAGCCGAGCAGCTCGTCGCGACCCCAACCAGTGAAGCCGTGAACCAGCACGATCGGGTACGTGTTTGCAGCGAGGACTTGAGTTAGGGATGGAGCTTGTTGTCAGTATCAGCAGGGAAGCGATCGGGAGCAGCCATGGCGACGGCATTGCGCTTGATGCGGCCACAGCGGAATGCGAAGTGACATGTGGGCTACTGAAGGTTCTTGCGGCGTCTCCTTCGTCTTCTCCGAGTTACTGGGCCATGAAGGCGCGTGAAGACGCTGACACTGGTCGACGCGGCAAGAGAGAGCAGATTGTTGCCACCAATGAACGCCGTGGGGACGGCAGTCCCTCGAGATGACGCGAGACGCAGCGACCAAGAGAGCGGTCTCCTTGAGAAGCGACCAGAGCTAGGAGGATGGTCTTGAGTGGAGGTACACGGAGACGTATGACATGGCACCCACCGCGAGCAAAAGCCGACTGAGGAGGTGAAGGCGTTTGTCGGCGTTCGATGCGAGTTTTCACGTTCGCAGCGGCGCATGACTCCACGTGAGGTCATCCACTGCACCGCCTTCAACTTGAAGCACCCACCCATATGGACAGCTAGCTCATCGGAGTAGACGAGGGGGATCTGCACGTTGCAGGTGACTGCCGAGTCCACAATCCGCTTCTCGGACGTCACGGCGCGATTCGGACGTGTCAGTTGATCCTCCGTCCTTCCTTCAGCCCTGCACGGCACTGCAGACTTTTCCACTGACCGGCCTCCCCCCTGTGTCACTGCCGACATCAACGCCCGTGCTACTCGCGCGACGAGAGTTGCACTCGTTCCCTGGTTTTCCTGTGTGATTGGCATCAGATGGCTCCACATCCACTTCAACCAGGCGAACGCTCAGGGCATTGGTGGAGCGCAGCTGGGGGTTCCGGGTTGCCTGCGTGTCAGAGCAGTGACAGCGCGTTGGATCGAAGTGCTCCATGCGCTCGAAGTGCAACCGACGACGTCCTCGTTCATGTGAGACTGCGGGCCTTCTCGCTGTCCGAGGCGGGCGCGCAGCGGAGACCCCTTTTAATCACTCACTCACTCTCGAATCCGCCTCGGTCTTCCCACCCAGTCAAGACTCGATCCTCGCTCTCATGGCGGTGCTCGTCCGCCTCGCTCTGCTGCTGCTGGCCTCGGTGCTCTCGTCCGCGCCGACGCTCGCAGCCAACTCGTACCCGATCATCCTGGTCAACGGCTTCTCCGGCTGGGGGCGAGACGAACTGCTCGGATTCCGGTACTGGGGCGGCATCCAGGGCGACTTCCAGAACGAGCTCACGGCCCAGGGCTACACAGTCTACACAGCTGCGGTGGGGCCGTTCTCCAGCAACTGGGACCGCGCGTGCGAGCTCTACGCCATCATCAAGGGAGGACAAGTGGACTACGGCAAGAAGCACTCGGCCACGCACAACCACCAGCGCTTCGGCCGCAACTACACGGGCCTCTACCCCAAGTGGGGCACCGCCAACTCGGACGGCTCCATCAACAAAGTGCACCTCGTGGGCCACAGCATGGGCGGCCAGACCATCCGAATGCTGGCTCAGCTGCTGGAGCACGGCACTACGGGCGCCCCGATCGAGGAGGACCCAGCGTCGCACCCGCTCTTCAAGGGCGGCAAGAGCTGGGTGCACTCCATCACGACCATCGCGTCGCCCAACCAGGGCACGACGCTGGGCGACGGCTTCTCCACCATCGGAGACTCGGTCAAGGACCTGCTGGCCGGCGTCTTGAGCGTCGTGGGCATCCTCGGGGACAGCGCCAAGATGGTGTACGACGCCAAGCTGGACCAGTGGGGGATCACCACCAAACAGTCCGGTGAGACCGTGCAAACGTACATTGATCGGGTCTTCTCGAGCAGCATCTTCAAGCCTGGATTCAAGGACGTGTGTCTCTGGAGCTTGTCCACTGCGGGCGCCAAGGAGGAGGCCACGTGGGTCAAGACGCTGAGCGACGTCTACTACTACAGCTACGCCACGATCGACACGTACAACACGAGGGATCTACTGCTGCGCAAGATCTCGCTGCCCAATCTTCTGACGATGCTGCTGTCTCTGGACCCCCTTGCGGTGTTCCTTGGTGGGAGGTACGCTCCGGATACGATGAAGCTGTCGACGGACTGGCAGCCGAATGACGGTGTGGTGAACACAATCTCGATGGGCTCGGATGGAGTGGGCGCTGCTGTTACCTTCGCTGGTTCATCGCAGATCGGCAAGTGGAACAAGATGCCGCAGCTCAACCGACTGGACCACCTCGCGGTGACTGGCATCACGCTGCACACGCAGGTGCTGGACTTGTACGAGGGCCACGCAGCGCTGCTGGCGGCGCTGCCGAAGAGCTCGAGCTCCCGTCGACTGGCGGACTCGACCGCTGCCGTGACGAAGCTTGACACGGCCATTGTGGAGCTGACGGCGGCCACGACAAGCGTGGAGACCAAGAGCGACCTGGAGTCGCTGTGCCAGAGCCCCAAGAACGCCTACGCCGAGAGCTACTGCGCCAAGATGCTCGAGTCCGCTTCGACGCGTCGACTGCGGGGCTAGACGAGATGGAGAAAATTGTGCTGAATTGCTGTAAATGAACGTAAGAGTTACTGTTGATGTTGTGAATCCTTGCGTTGAAGATATCGTGGATACAGTACTGTATGACACATTCGTGACAGCAGATTCGGCGCTCGAGGCGCACGTCGGACTTGCCAAGGACGGAGGCCGAGAGTTGCTGTGCTTGAAAAGAAGACGATCCGTTCCTGACACGTGCGTGGCAAGTTGAAGCGGCAGTATCATAGTCAGACCAGATATCCAGCGCGGGTGTGGTACCGTCTCATGAGCTTCGTCTTCCTATCGTGAGGTAACCTCGGAGTTATCTTACATATCGGAAACGTGCTACAGTATTACAAAACCAAGAAGCCGTGAACTTGGCGTGTTCTCATACTACGTACTCATTCTGTAGCTGCGTGAATTCGGGCTTCTATTACAAAGTCTCTCCATTCATTTCTACATGGATACACTAAACATAGCGATTTTCGCGTTTGACAAGCGATACCATACCTGCTGACGACACGCCGAAGCCACATCGACGTTGCTTCGGTCGACACGTTTCTCTTCCGCTTCCCAACCACCGTTGGATGGTGATCATCGTCTAAGCACTGGCTGCCATCCAACACCCAGAAAAGCACACTCAATCGCCTGCAGAACCTGACCGCAAGCCATCACCGCTACGGCCCCGCACGCTATTGTAGAACTGAAAAACCCCTCTACTACCTGTGTACCAGTTGAGCCAAGTGGCAAATTGGAGCTGTACCCTCGTGTTCACCGATGATCATCGAGAGCAAGCTGATGCCATTGACACCCGAGTCAAAGTGCTTCCTGGTTATCCATCCAGTCATGCACACTGAGCGGGACGGCAGCCCGCTCGGCCGTGCTTTGTTCGTCCGCGCTTGCTGCAGGAACAGGTGCCTCGATTTGCATGAAAATCATCGATCAACTGCGCTGTCACCTCACCTCGACCAAAAGCTCGGAGCTCGAGGCTCCATGCCTTCCCAACCTTTCCTTGCGGCCGAAGAAAAAAGCCACGCAGAACTCTCTCTCCGTCATGGTCCCTTGAGCCGTGACGTCGCCCATCTCCGTCTGCAACTTGCAAGCAAAGCCACACCGAGACAGCTGTGCGAGCTTCCTGACTATCAGCCCAGCCCATTCATTCCCGATTCCACCTCAGACTGCGCACTGCTCCGTCCTCCTCCCAAGACGATGCAGACGCTTTGCAGTGTCGTTCTGCTGCTGCTCAGTGCGGCGGTCGCCACGGCCACCAACACGTACCCGGTGGTGCTGGTGCACGGCTTTGCCGGTTGGGGTCGCGACGAGCTGCTCGGCTTCAAGTACTGGGGCGGCATCCAAGGCGACCTGCAGGCGGAGCTCGAGGCCCAGGGCTACACCGTCTACACGGCGTCCATCGGCCCGTTCTCCAGCAACTGGGACCGCGCCTGCGAGCTCTACGCGCAGATCAAAGGCGGCGTCACGGACTACGGCGCGGCCCACTCGGCCAACTACGACCACTCGCGCTACGGCAAGAACTACACGGGACTCTACCCGGAGTGGGGCGAGGAGAACGCCGATGGGTCCATCAAGAAGATCCACCTCGTGGGCCACAGCATGGGCGGCCAGACCATCCGCATGCTGGCTCAGATGCTCGAGAAGGGCACGACGGGGGCCCCCGTAGAGGAGACTACGTACACGTCCCCCTTATTCGAGGGTGGACACGAGTGGATCCACTCCATTACCACCATCTCGACTCCCAACCAGGGCACGACGCTGGCCGACGGGTTCTCGGAGATCGGCGACATCATCAAGGACCTGTTAGTGTCGGTGATCAACGTGGTCGGGATCTTCGGCGACTCGGTAGACTTGATCTACGACGCGCAGTTGGACCAGTGGGGCATCACGGCCAAGCAGGACGACGAGACGCTGCAGGACTACCTCGACCGGGTCTTCTCCAGCAGCATCTTCGACTCGGGCTTCAAGGATGTATCCATCTGGAGTCTGTCCGTGGCCGGAGCGAAGGAGGAGAGCACGTGGGTCGAGACGCTGAGCGACATCTACTACTACAGCTACGCCACCAAGGACACGTACTCGACGTACAACTTCAAGCTGCAGAAGATCTCGTACCCCAACATCCTCACGATGCTGCTGCCGCTCGACGTTCTGTCCATCTTCCTTGGCAGTCGCTACGCGCCGGACACTATGGGGCTGTCGACGGACTGGCAGCCCAACGACGGCGCGGTCAACACCATCTCCATGAGCCAGGACTACGTGGGCGACCTCGTCGAGTTCGACGGCTCGTCCGAGATCGGCAAGTGGAACCAGATGACGCAGCTCACGGGCTTGGACCACTTGGCTGTGACTGGCGTGACGCTGCTCTACCAGGTCCTCGGCATCTACGAGGCCCACATGGAGCTGCTCTACAGTCTGCCCGTGGGCTCGAGCTCCTCTCGCCGCCTCGTGACGGCCAACTCGACGGTCACCGCCAAGCTCAACAGCGCCATCTCGACGCTGAACACTGCGACGGCCAACATCCAGACCCAGGAGGACCTCGAGGCGCTGTGCGAAAGCCCCATCAACACGTACGCGGAGAACTACTGCGCCACTATGCTCAACTCCACGCTGGTGAATGACACCATCGCCACTGCCAACGCCACCGTGGAGGCAGCCACCAACACGTCGATCAACACGGATGTGAGCTCGACGCGTAGGCTGCGAGGGTAAATTACACTACCCAGTAGTACTACTAATTTTAGTGTTGAAAATGAGAACGAAGTGCAAAAATTATCGGAATGTTGCTTGTCAAGACTGAAAAGTTCAAAAATACTTTATTTTCAGTCTCGATGATCAGCGCCTGATCCGAGCTGAGCACCCAGCCTTCAACCGCTTGGGGCAGCTCGGACTTTTATTTTGGACTACAGGCTTTTTGCTTCTACGCGCTCGTTCTAGCAAGGAAGCGCAGTATTTCTTCGCGTGGGGAGTTGACGATTCCTCGCAGAGCTTTTCCAGATCGGCCATCGTCTGGACGCTCGATCGAGCCGAGACAAGCGACGAAATCGCGCCGTTGACGGATGTGTGGACGTCCTTGTTGAGAGTGATACTACTGCGGGCCTCTGAATCCACGGGTAGACTGGCCACCAGTTTCGCGAGGGAAGAGTAAACGTCTTTGACGCCTCCGAAGATCGAAAAGCCAGTGATGTCCATGTGAACCAAACCGGTGAGCTCCTCCATTTGGACCCACTTGCCGATCTGAGAGGTGCCGCTGAATTTCACCAGCTCGCCCACTCCATCGTGACTCATGGAGATGGTATTGACAACGCCGTCATTCGGCTGCCAGTCCGTAGTAAGGTGCAGCGTATCTGGAGCGTAGCGACCCCCCAGGAATACTGCGAGCGCGTCGAACGCCGGGTTCATGCTCAGCGGATTTGGGAGCCGGATCTTCTTGAAGCTGAAGTTCACGGCTGAAAATGTGTCGACCGTGGCGTAGCTGTAGTAGTAAACGTCCTCCAGCGTCGACACCCAACTGTTCTCCTCGAGGGCGCCGGCGTGCGATAAACTCCACAGACACGTGTCTTTGAAGGACGGGTCGAAGAGTTTACTCGCAAACACGCGGTCGAAGTAGTCGCTGATACTTTCGCCGTCCGCTCTGGCCGAAATGTTCCACTGATCGAGCTGAGCATCAAAAATCGCCTTGGTAGTGTCACTGCCGATACCAACGACGCTGAGGATGCCTACTAAAGCATCCTTCATGCCGTCACCGATCTCTGAAAACCCGTCAGCCAATGTAGTTCCTTGGTTGGGCGAGGCGATCGTTGTGACGGAGTGCACCCAGCTCTTCCCGCCTTCAAACAGCGGGTGTGACGTCGAATCATCCTCGGTCGGCGAGCCTGTGGTGCCCTTCTCCAGCATTTGGGTCAGCATGCGAATCGTTTGGCCGCCCATACTGTGACCCACGAGGTGGATCTTGTTGACTGTGCCGTTCGCGTTGACTTCGCCCCATTCCGGGTAGAGTGCCGTGTAGTTCCTCCCAAACCGGGCGTGTCCGTGGGTGGCAGAGTGGTTTGCCCCATAGTCCACCACCCCGCCCTTAATCTGCGCGTACAACTCGCAAGCTCGGTCCCAGTTGCTCGAAAAGGGGCCGATCGACGCGGTGTACACGGTGTGGCCTTCTTTGACGAGGTCTTCCTGAAAGTCGCCATGCAGTCCACCCCAGTACTTGAACCCGAAGAATTCGTCGCGCCCCCATCCGCCAAAGCCGTGGACTAGAACTATCGGATACGAATTCTGGGCGAGCACAGACAGTGGCGAGGCAATGAACAGCAGTAGCACGGTAAACATACTCGCCATGGTTGAGCTCTGCTGCCCCTGTCCTGAGCAAAAGTGTGAGTGCGGGCAGGAAAAACATTGAGCCGGAGGCTAAGGGAACGATAACCGATCTTCTCTACACGCATTAGCTGCCTATCATGACATCTCGTCGTCGTTTTGCGGTACAGCGTGGCACGTGGGTCTGTGAAGTTACATGTACAGATCTCCTTGACAGATCTGCAACAGCAACCTCCAATGTACATGCACCTCGCAGAGGTAGTGTGCTCGAGATTTGCCTAGTCAGATACATATACTGATTTAGATGAATTGGAGAGTGAAATACCTCGCTCGGCTTTGACGCTGCGCCAGCTAAATCAGTACATTAACTTATGCTCAACCTTTGTGAATTGGGGGAACCTCGCATCTTTTATCGGTCCGACCTGTGCAGATTGACTGGTGAGATCTGTACTAATCCGACGCGGTACGTATCGCGATTAAACTGTTTTGGTAGTTTGTCGAGTGTACCGCGTTAGCTAATAAGAAATCTATGTACGCGGCATGTCGGCGATCGTGGCAAACCCACACAGTTCGCCACGAAATGTTCTCACCGGGAAGATGGCTGATCCTCTCTCCTGTTGCTGTAGTCTTTCCATCCCTCGGTTGTGTTTGCAGTTGTGTCGTTGGCCACGTGCATGAGCTGTAGGTTTGAGAGTAAGTACTGTTCACTGTGGACGGCAAGCAGTAATAATAGGGCTGGCAATTGGTTATCGAACAGCTAAAACCAGTTGCTCATTGCTTACTTGGCTCTAGTTTTTTTCTTACTTCCTATCGAATATGAAGTGACAGGTACAAGTGCATTGTTTGCTTCCCTATTACCCCCTTGACTGGAACAGTTGCTTGACGCGTTGATGGCGTTGATGGCGATCGGCAAACTGCCACTTGAGTTGTTGCTGTTCTTCCACAAGGGAGCACCGTACTAGTGTAAGCTCTGCGTATAGGTCTTGAAGCGTAATTCTACGATTCCCTTGACTGAAAGCTCCAGCAGCTGGCTTGTTCTTTTCCTTGTACTGCTCGGAGCAACGCCTCAAACTCATTTTCGAGCTGGGTCATTTCATCGCGCAGATCGAGCAGCATCTGCCGCTTTTTGTAGTAGCTGCGCCGGACTAGCATCCTGTTCTTGGCCAGCTTCTCCTCCTTCGGCAGACCGGTGGGCTTGTTGGGTGTTGTATTCGCCGTTGCCTGACTGCCCAACAATGAGTAGGTTGGTGGAGCAGTATCTTGAACCAACGCTGCATCCAGACTCATAGGCGAGAGAGAGACAGCAGCTCTAACGTAATAGGGATGATAGGGGCTCGAGTGAAAATGGAGACTGAAGTTGTAGGTTGGTCTGTTGGAGGAACCAAAAGGAAAACAATAAAAAACGAGGCGGCCCATTCTACTGGCGATATGTTGTTGTCTTGAGCGGGTAGAACTTTATTTCCAGCCGGCAATAACGATAAACATGCCGATGCAAATAGCGACGACTGAGTCGCGTTTCTCGAGATTGTGTCCAACTCATTATCGGAAAATCTTCAAAACATTATCCAACTGAACTATCTTGGAGTCCGCAGTTTGTATTTTGCCTGATTGAATACCAACATATCTTATTACACGCACCAAGTGCTTCAGGTTTCGCTGAAGAGCCACATACGGACAAACGATATGCGAAATAGCCGAATGAATCCGCTTCTTGAAACAGTTTATGGTTTCATAGAGACCCATACAGCAGTATGGTTCTGCTGACAGTAGATCCTATCTAGGGCCTTTTCTCTGCGGCAAACTAGAATGCTGTCCGCATACTTCTAGCTTGTAGGACTTGAAACAATATCTCTTGGGAGCGTTACAGAATTGGTTAATGTACGGCTTTATTCATTGAGGGAAGAAAGAACGACCGGCTATCATCAGACTTCTACAGCAATCGGACTCAAGTTTATGATTTTGTATGTTCTGCTAATCGATAAATAGGATTGAAAGAAGAAGAAAAAATAGACAAGAAAACAACTGCCCTGTTTTGCGAGGCCTCGATATGAAGTTTTGTAGCGCGGGCATTTTTTAATCAAATCACTTCTACACCTTTTATCGGCCTATATGAGGGTAATCCTCATACAAACTGAGCAGCTTTTAATTTGGGCAAGGGCGAGGTCCCCAATTTAGACAGTACCACTCTGAACTTTACAATCAAAGCTGTCTAATCCTCACCAAGAAATGGTACAGTGTACCAGCGCGTACCGATCCAACTCGACGAAGTCGGCCTCGACGAAATCGGCCCCGCACGCAGCCTACATCACCACGCGAAGCGCGCACGCAACTTCTCGAACGCGTTGTTCCCGTGTGTATGCCACGCATCACCCAGGCTATGGTGCAAAGCATGGAACTCGACGCCTCGACGTTCGTTAGCGCCACCATCCGCATGGTGAACATGGTTTGCATCAACGTCAGATACATGTACCGCTTGATGTGCGCTTTCGCGCTGAAAGTCGTCAAGTAATACGTAATACGTTCACGACAGATTCTCGTTAGGCTTGCCAAACTTCAAGTGAGGATTAGACAGCTTTGATTGTAAAGTTCAGAGTGGTACTGTCTAAATTGGGGACCTCGCCCTTGCCCAAATTAAAAGCTGCTCACTTTGTATGAGGATTGCCCTCAGGTAGGCCGATAAAAGGTGTAGATCAATCCATACCAACGTCTTTCTGGAATTTATTACTTTTGCCCACTGAGAACACGCGCCGACACCGATAAATACTTAAGTGCGATTCTGGGATTCAATCGCAGGACATGAAAGACGATATCCAAGTTGGGCGTGTTTGCGAAGCCTTGTCCAAAACGCATTTGACGCTGAAAGGGACAGACTTCTGTGGTCCGTGGTGAAATTCTGGCGCTCACCACTGTGATGAACTATATCAAAACACAATTGTTGACCCATGAGGAGGCCATCCTAGAAGCAGCGCGGACGGGTGAAGGGGGGGGGGATGAAGTCACCATTGGCTGGGTATGAAGGAGTTGTCCCAAGCTATGGTGATCGCTGCTGCCAATGGAATAGAAATGCCGTTCAACGACCCACAATCAAAAGTTATTTGTTGTTGGATAGAAGGCACGTGGAGCATGAAGAAGGCTCGTGTGGGGGCTGTGGGGAATGGACATCTCGAAGTAGTGAAGATTCTACTTCCAACAACTTGGTGAGGTTTTATCAGGGGATAATGCAAACCTTTTTCGTCTGCCACCGCAGGTGAGGTTAGTTGTGCTACTGCAGCTCACGGGCATGTCGACGTGGTGAAGCCAATGCTATCGGAGGCGGAAAAGGACAGCTCTCAGGGGTGTATCGTCGGTTTGGGGACAAGTGTGATGCACTCTCACATGCGATCACTGGCGAGCAGGTGAAAATAATTGAGGTTTTGATCTTTCAAGGTGGGATTACCTGGAACTTAAAGCAGGCATGCGTGGTGGCCGTTGAGGTGGGTCTTACAGATCTTATCGAGAAGATTTACGACGTGTTCCCGCATGGAAATCTGTTTGTATCGCTCGCGTACGTTGCCCCCCCCCCCCCCCCCCCCCTTTCGTATCACTTATCACTGGCTTGCACCTCCCGCTTCAAAAACCCAGATAACCCCATCATGTCGGTGTAATGAAGTTCCAGCTCACCGCCGGAAGAATCATACCAGGGCTGTTCTTCGTGAATTCGGCTAGAGGCCCCTCCAGTACGGTGACGGTCTATCTCTGTAGTTTTAAGCGGGCATCTTCGAAGGCGATCCACCTTGCATTTCGAGCCCTAACCAGCCTCGACAAGATCAAATTTGCTGATGGAAAACGAGAAAATTCCCAACAATCAGCTTGCGATAACACATAAATGGCGTCATTCTTGCTCAAGGAGAAGTGCATCTCTTCCAAGGCGATGGTTCAAGCTTTCAAGCATGCCATCAGAGCCAGCAACTTCGATGTCATGAACATTCTGATGGGCGATCAACGCCTGCCTTCTGATGCGGGTATTCACCATTCTCACAAAGCGCCTTCAAGACCTCAGCCGTCCCGTATCTAGCAACCTCGACGAACGCCTTGTGTTAATATTCTGGCACTGCTGCCAAGTACTTAACCAGGTCCACCACGACGCCAACGTTATCATAAAAGTCTGGATTTGAAAATGACCTGAGAACTATAATACCTCTGATCAATTTTTACAGAACCACTTCATCATGTAACGAACGTCACGCGTAGCTGCATCGATGCAAGCTCGAAAAACAATGAAAAATTGCATTCCCCGAGCTACAGGCTAATTCTGCCACCAAAGAAGTCAAAGTGTAGCTGAGGAACTACACTTTTCGATCATAGATCGAAGAGCGGCTTTGATTTCCGCACTCTTCCCGACATCGAGTGCCTGTTTCAAAACTTTCAACTGGCCAATCGGCTTGAACGGACTACTTGCTCGGATACTTGCGCCTAATTCATCACATGATTTCGATTCGTTCCCTGAGTCTAAACATGCTTTGTTGTGTTGTGGGGCATTATTGTGTTGCATTCGGACAACCTACTCTACGCTACTGCGGCGTTTACGCGGCCATCTTCTTGGCGATCTCGGCGAACGACTTGCCCTGCGTGGTGGCGATGGTTTTCTCCAGCGACGACACCTGGCGAGAGCCGTCCTTGCCAGCGATGGCGCCGGCGCCCCACGGAGATCCGCCGTGCACCTCGTCCATGTTGAACATCTCGGGCGCGCGGAAGCCCAGCGGCACATACAGCATGCCCTGGTGCGCCAGGAACGTGACCGCCGTGAAGGCCGTGGTTTCCTGGCCGGCGGCGATGGTGCCGGTGCTGAAGAAGATACCGGCGGGCTTGCCCACGA
>JAIKVE010001034.1:0-14158 GCA_024679115.1 Phytophthora pistaciae
ACTGTGCTGCGCTGCACGGCATCGATGGGGGTCAGCATGGAGCACCGTTGGCGGCGGAAGTGCTGACTGCAGCCAAGGGGCGTCGCAACGATGGGCATGGACCGCCCTATGATTAATGGTCAAATACAGTACGTCGTGGAAGCAATGTGAACATGTATGGCCCTTGCTAACTCGCTCCGTGTGGTCTCCAATTTTGTTAATGCGCCACAGCGGTGAGCATGCAGCTCCATACTTCAACCTCGTGCCCCGCGCACCGCGTTGGCCCATGCTCATTCCTGTTTCTTCGCTTCTACCAGACGCGTCGCTCCCTGGAACCGGAAGCGCAGCATCGCCCCCAGCGGCAGGTTCGTGGCAGCGCTTGCGTGCATGGCGAGGATGCGGTTGCTAACGCTGCTGTTGCTGTTGTTGTTGATGCTGTTGCTGTTCATGCAGGTGCCGGGCATGGCGAGCGGGGGCAGCGAGCACGGGCTGGATGGGGTGACGGCGTTCGCGCCGTGGGCTGCCAGCATCGCCCCCAATGGCAGGTTCGTGGCAGCGCTTGCGTGCATGGCGAGGATGCGGTTGCTAACGCTGCTATTGCTGTTGTTGTTGATGCTGTTGCTGTTCATGCAGGTGCCGGGCATGGCGAGCGGGGGCAGCGAGCAAGCGTGGGCCCCGTCCTTGCATCCGTCTAGAGCACGGTGCCATCGCTGCCGCCAGTGCATGTCGGTTTTTCTCGTAAAAACCGACATGACGTTGGAGGAGTGGCTGAAGGGTAATAGAGACCGGGATGCCGTGGTAGGAGTTGCTGACAGTGTCGGTGCATTCCATAACTCTAGAATATATAGGGTGATCCGATGATGTCCTGTATATAATGAGTTGTGTCTTATCGCTTGAGCGATCGTAGGCAATTCAAACAATGTTGAGTGGCTTGAGTATAAGATGTATACATGTTTTATAGCTAGGAAAAAGATTTTTGAGTATATATTTTTCTTAGCGGTTAACACCGATAGCACTCGTGACATCGCTGCTCGAGACATTGCCTCCCGACTAGTAAAAGTGCAACACGCACGGAATGTGGAATAGAGGCTTGCATGTTAATGTTAATGACAAACGTACTTATATCGAAGTCATCCAACACTTGCATGTTTCTTATACCAAGCGCAACACAATGCAACACTCATGAAATATAGCATTCAAAATTAAAGACGTAACTGCACAACAAACTAATAACGGGGCTCGCGGTCGAGCTTATCCAAGTCAGCTTGAATGTCCTTGCAAATTTCGAGGAAGTCCTGATGAAATATTTGTCGCACGTCGCCGTCGTGGCATATGCGGTTCCGGTCGTGGACGAACTTAGAGAAACGGCGTTTAAGCCACTCTGCATGGCCCGTGTCCCTCTTTTTCAGGTTCTCGACGATGTCGGCACGGTTTTCCTGTCTTGTCTTGGATGCAGCTAAGAGAACAAGAAAACATTCATCCAAATTAAACTACAACTACATCGACAAAACCAACATGATGATGGCAACCATTACGTACCGTCTTGGCCATGTTGTTGCGCAAATTCGTCTATCCGACGCTCAGTATCACAGCAGCCATCGAGCGAATCCACGACCAGCCTCATAGCTCGAACTTCAGCTTCTAGTAGCCTCGCTGTGTGGTGCTCAGCGGTCAGCTCCTTCTTCAGCTTCTCGATTTCTTCTTCTGCACGGCGATATTTGTGCTCCCAGTCCTTGGCGGTGCTGGCAAAAGCTTCGTGGCTTGCTAGCGAATTCTTCTTGTCGGTCAACTTTTGCAGAAGTGTTTGCTCGTCCCGCATCCTGTTTTCGTGGGCTTGCTTTTCGACGGCCACTTTGTCCGCATAATCCCTTTCGCGCTGATTCATCATAAATCTCTGAACCTGTAAGCGTTGTCGCTCCTGTTCTTGCTCTTGCGCTTGCTTGTTTAGTTTAGCCCGTAGTTCCTGCTGTTCTGCATTTAACTTGTTCAACTCAAATTCTCTCGAATCCAAACGAAACTCGAAACTGTTCAAGCGCGCTTCCCTACGCGTCAGCTTCGTCGCACTAGTGTCCAGCAGGAATCGGACAGCACTTTTTGGAGTCGCATCGGCCTGGATTGCCTTTGCTTGGCGGGCTTCTTCCTCAGCTTTCTCGAGTTTCGCCTTCAGCTGGCGGGATTCTTCCTCCGCTTTCGTGAGATTCACTTTTAGTTTGCGGGTCTCCTGCTCTGCTTGTGTAAGATTCACCTTCAGTCGCCGGGCTTCCTGCTTCGCTTCTGTGAGTTCCAACTTCAATTCGTTTTCTTTACTCTGCGTTGCAGACAGGTTGGCTCGAAGAGCGGTAGCAGACGACCGTTCAGCATCCAGATCCTCTTGAAGACGCTTTAAATCTCCCTTCAACCGGATATTTTCGGTAGCAACAGCATCTTCATGTTTTTCCATGTTGCTATTAGCTCGCTGCTCTCGTGCCTGAGCTTCCAGTTCTTGCACCTTCTTCTGTAACTTTGCCATCCGCTCTTCGTGCTGCGCAGCGAGCTTGTCGAGCTCTTCGTTCCATTGCTCATAGGTCTTGTTGTGATTTCCAGCGTCAATCTCGCGCTGCTGCTTTAAAGCCTTCTTGAGCTGCCCGATCACGTAGCCTTCCTGAGCTTGCAATTGTTGGTGAAAACCCTTGAAGTTGCTGAAATTTTGGGTCTTCGATGCTTGCTTGTAGTCAACTTGACGGCCTTCGTTTCTGGCTGCCTTGTAACGCTTGGCGAGGTAGCCAACTTGTGACGGGCTCAGGTAAAACTGATCTAGCTTCGCCCGGCGGCCTAGTTGGCGCTTTCCAGCCTTCATCCGTTTGTGCATCATCTTCAATGCGTCACAAGCTTCTGCAACCTCGTCCAGTGTCAGTTCCAGGGCATCAGTAGGCGGGGCCACATCAGTGGTCATCCTTGGCTCGGCTGGATCCGATATGCCACCGATGGAGCCATGGGCAGCAGCGCTGGCTTCGCCGCCACTGCTCGGAGAAGCCGCAACACCGGCACATGGCGCAACTTTAGCCGCTTGCCGTGTCCTTGGACGCTGCGCTGATTTCGGCCCTGTTTTAGTTGCGTAGTTGCCTGACGATCTTGACCTGGTTGCCCTCTTGCCCTTGGATGAGGGGCTACTGCCGCTTGCTCCTGACGTTCTTCCACTCTTGGAGGTAGCAGCAGCTTCTGCTGTCCCAGACTTGCTCAGGGTTCGTCGTTTATGCGCCACCGGCTCCGAATCTTGCTTGCGCTTCCGCTTGGTCCCGGAATCGCGTGGAGAGCTCACTTGGCGAGTTGGGGGTTTGGCTGCTCGCTTTGCGTGGCTGCCATCCTGTACGGTATCTGTCGCCATGATGATGGAGGGTGCTGCACTTCAATTTTGGGGTGAGTGGCGCGTGGGATAACGGGCGTATCCAAAAACACTGCGAAAACGAATAGTCTAAAACCCGATATAAAGGGATATGACTGATGGGGGTGAGACCGCTACCGCCTTTGCAGGTGCTGCATACTTAAATGGTGGTAGTGGTATAATGTTTAATCTGCGCTTAAATATTGCATGCATCTTCCGCCAAACCCTCTAAAAAGCTGACGTGTCGGTTTTGGTAGGAAAAACAGTCGTTGGAATTTATATGTCGGTTTATGCCAGAAAACCCGACATTAAATGGAATGTCGGTTTTGACCAGGAAAACCGACATTAGTATAACACCTCTGGATAGCGTGGAAACTACATCAAGAGCTGGCAAACAAGGATTTTGAATTTGTATTTGAGCTCTTCTGCTTTCTAGCTGATGGGTTAAAGTGGTATGGACGTGTGTGTTTCACTTTCGTACAAGGGATGAAGGTCACAATCAACATTTTTTCCCGCTACACTTGGAGCACATCGCTTAGTGCCTTGACGAGTAGCTATCCTAGGTTGGATGAGTAGTGCGCAATGTGAAAACCTAGACAGGTTGCGGAGAATAGAGTACGTTTCAATTAATGGCAGGATTAGGAGACTGATAATATGAATTTAAAGGCGTAAGCAACTTGAAACCCGCCCATTATCGAGCCACAACTTGTTCAACGCCGTTGATTCTGGTAAAAATGGTGCTGTTGGCGGTTGTGGCGCAGCATACCGTCACGCGTCGTGAAAACGCGGTGACAAGTCGGGCACTGGTTCTCAGGAGCTCGCATTGCCTCGGGGTCGAGTACTGCCACGATTTGAGTCGTGTTCGGGTTGTGGTGGTATCCAGGTGGTACGAGGTAGCAGTGTATAGGAATGTTCATCTCGCCGTAAGCGGCCCCACTGTGAATGAACTCCCCACGAAACACGAGCACATCTCCTCGATTAAGCTCAATCATGGTTTCCTCCGACAAGTCCGCCACGATGCGGTTCCACGCAAATCCTCGAAACCTAGTGCCGTTCTGTAGTGCCAGCAGCATCGAGCCCGGCACCTGGTGATAATTCCAAAAGTCGAATTGATCCGCGCCGTTGACCTCAAAGTCGCGGTGCGGGACTTGCATGGGACCACCAGCATACGACTTCAAGGCTTTCCATCCTTCTTCTGTAGCCCCTGGGAAGCACGTCTCGGTGAGAGGATGCATCTCGCGCGAAAGCCTGTCAGCAACGTGGGGGGGGGGGGGGGGGGGGCAATGATGCTTGGCGCCGATACGGATCCATGACCTCGTTCCTCTCGAAAATTGGCTGAAATGGGAGCACGTCCGGCCGGGGGTCGTGTACATCTTGGTGTTGTAGAGCTGGGATTAGGACCTCGCGGTCTAGAAACTCCAGTAGCTCCTGCGAGAGTGCGAGTCGTGTACATCTTGGTGTTGTAGAGCTGGGATTAGGACCTCGCGGTCTAGAAACTCCAGTAGCTCCTGCGAGAGTGCGTGCCGATAGATCGCGCAGCCCACGCGACTGATACGCTCTTGCTGCTGCATTGAATTCGAGAAGTGACAGCCAGGAATTTGTTGTTCGGCGGGGTGAAGCGAAGTGACTATCAAACCGTTGGTCGGGTGGCCCCCTCCCTTTCGCTTCGCTTTTTCTTTTTTGTTCCTTGGTGTGATAGGAAGTGACCGTCAAACCGTTGGTCAACTTCCTTTCTCGTTTCGCCGGTTGGTGGTTACAAAAGAAGTAAAGCGTATGGACCCACGTGCGGCACAACGACACGCTTACGCGGCTAGAAGACAAGCGGTCGCTGCTGAAAGTTCTGCTTTTGCAGACTTCTTAGAAGCTCTAACAAATGAGCATGGGCTAGGCTTTGTCGAGGCGGATCTCGCGGCAAGGCAGAGCGCTCATCATGACTTAGTTGAGACGCGCGCGCGTTGGGTGCAAGCGTGTTTGGATGCGGACCGAGCCGATGACGTGTACCTCCAAGCAACTCGGGCATACATCTTAACCGACCGCGAAAACCGCCGAGATATACAAGATCAGGGTCTCGCGGACATTCCACAACATATATAGCGCAACTAATTAGACAACTAATTAGACAAAGAGAGATAGGGTACCGACGGACTAAGTAATTGAGTTGCATGATATTTTTATCAGTGCACCGCTGTGTAATAATGAATGCCAGTTCTTATATGCGTCTCACACTGTCTGCATATTACGATTTATGGATATTATGTGGTGTCTGCATTGCTATATGGATCTCACCATGCCAAATAAAGTATAAAAGCCTCTACATTGACATTACTTCAGTAACGACCATGGCTGCAATGGCCAGGCTGGAGATAGAGTTATGATTTCACCAATGCTACGGCGTCGCCTTGTCGCTGTAGGGTTCAAATTCACCTGCTTGCATCAAGAACCTAGGTAGCGGATGGGCTGGTCGCCAAGCACGTCAGAAACAAAGGAGCCTAAAGGAGCAACATTTTGGAGGTCGTGGAGAGACTGATATTGACGAGAGCAGACGCAGACAGGGGGAGAGATCACAGATTAACGGTGCAAGCACGAGCAGAGTTGATGTGAGTCAATTAGACCCCGAGGGAAGGAGAATAAAAGTACTGCGCCGCAAGACACGCATGAGTGCAAGTAAGACAACAGATGAAACGTTTGACAACGAACCAAGCAGCGAAGATCGAGCAGAATGCATGAAGCGGCTTCAAAGCGCGTTGGGCGCTGAAGAGTTAGATGAATGTGTTTGTACAGTGTGTGACCGCTTGGTGCTGCGCCACAAAAGTCGGCGTGTAGATGATTTGGCCTGGCGGTACATGAATGAGATGAAGCGATGCCTGAAGGTTTCGAACAAGCATGACCTCTGCGACGAACTTATTAACCAGTACCGTTCTCCCCCCCCCCCACACTTGCCAGCTTTAGAAGGAGTAATGGTTTCGCCACGTGGAAAACATTGTTATTTGGATGACACAAGTACGCCACGAGCATGGCTGTCGGTTTGTGGTGAGTGCGATAAATCGCTTATGTTGGGCAAGCTACCCAAGTTTTCAATTGCAAATGGAATTTTCATTGGAAGACTTGAGAAAAGATTACGCGGGCTTACACTGCCGGAGCGATTCATGACTCAATTAGTCGGTATTGTTGCCCTTACTCGTGTAATGCGAGGTGGAAGGCATCGATGCATACGTTCGCATTGTATTGCATTCGATTATACGTCAGGCCCTCCCATCGTGCTGTTGCCACGTTTGGTTGCAGATATAGCCTCATTCCAAGTAGTTATGGTGGGGGAATTTACACAAGAGCAATCAACGAAAGTGCACAAGATGCACCGAATTCGGAACAAAAAAATAAGAGACGTGTTCAAGTTCTACAAACGGAAGAATCGCCTTTACGCGAACGTGACGGCTAATGATTCAGTACTGAACCTGGAATGTTCGGACGATACTATTGAACACCATTTGGTGGAGCGTGTTGAAGACAGCGCTGGTCAAATTGACGAAGAAATGAACAAAGAGCAACAAAATATTCGTGGAGAGTCCGATGCTTGGTGTGTGGTGGATGCGGAGGAGGAGTCAGCCATCGTTGAGCGCAGAATAGGCCTCTCGGACGGATCACCACCGGTTATGGCAAAAGAACACCCAGTCACAGGGAAAGTTGGGGGCCAACATGAGCGTAAATTTGATATTCGAAGATCAGACACGATAGCAAACGATGTAGCGGGTGATCTCTTTGCACGCATGTTCCCACATCTTTTCCCCTTCGGGCGTGGGCACCCAGGCGAGGTCCGAGACGTTCCAGTATCTGTGTTGGGGTGCGTGAAATATTACTCTATGTTAAGTGAGCGTCAATTTGCGGAGAACGAGCTCTTTTTACTGGTTACATTTGACCGCATCTCGTTACGAAATATGTACATTCAAAACCATTTTCGTTGCCAGCGCTTTCCCAGCGCTCTCAATGGATACGATACTCTGACCAGTGAGGAGCTAGGAAGGGCACTACTAAAAAATGAGCAACAACGACAAGGGCGTTTACCATAGCGATCGGAGAGCAACGATGTCGCCCAACGATTCTTGAAGACTGTCGAGATTGGGACAAGATCTCATTGGGGAAGTGGAAGTGAGAGGTCCCAGTGTCGACACCAGGCTTTTGCCTATCAGACACGATTTGGTCAGCCAGCCTTATTCGTCACGTTAACTCCTAATACTGACAACTCTGTCGTACTTGCTCATTACGCTGGCGTACTATCCGTGGAAACCCTGTTTGACGTACTAGTCTCGCTTGCCGGGAAAAGCAGAGCTACGAGCGGCAAGCCTTGGAAACGATTGCGCTTCTACTCGCTTGTTCATGAGGCAAGTCAACGCATTTATCAAGTACGCGCTGGGTATTGATCCTACAACGAGGAAAAAAATGTCATTTCGAGGGTTGTTTGGTGATGTGAAGGCTTACTTCGGGATGGTGGAAACACAGGGAAGAGGAACGCTGCACATTCATTTATTAATCTGGCTCAATAATTGCCCCCCCCCCAAATTCGACGGCAATTGAACGCGTGCTGGATGGGCCAAATGGCAATCGGTTTCGCGAGGCAGTGGCTTCATATACTCGAAGTATTGTTACGAACGAATTACCTGTACAAATCGAGAAATGTGGATGCTCTCAGTGTGGGGCACCCTTTTCGGAGCTTGTTGAGTTACCAATTCCAGACAGTAGTCGCCGAGACCCTGTTGCCAAAAACCCAGCTACTTGTTCACGGCCAAAAGCAATCGAGCCTGCCCTAATGATGTGTAGTGTAGCTCCTGTGGATTCCAGTTCAGCTCTCAGCATTTCTTGCGCTCAGCCTTACTAAAGTTCCGTCCTGACGCGTGGCCAGTCTGGGAGCGAGCTTTGTCAGCTGAGGAAGTGGAAAAGCAGGCCACACGGGAGTTTATATGCCGTGATACCATGAAGAGAGCTGTGAATATTATCGATAGTCGCGAAATGTGCCGCATCAGTTTGAAAGGTGTAAATGAACACGGTGGCATTTCATCGGAACTATTACGGATGCAAAATTGCGCGCGGATGACACTATGCAAAGGGGACGACGACCCATTTCGGAACGACGAGCTTACGCGGTTGTTTCAAATATCCCCACCGTCCTCGTTTGATGGGCGGATACCTCGACCTTTGCTAGATTACATGATCTCCGCATTGGTCGTTCAGCTCAATCAGCACTTATGGAATCATACAAGTAGCTGCTTCAAACAATCGAGAGCCCTGTGAACGACACGTATTGCCGATACCGTTTTCCCCGGGACCGGGCAGAGGAAACATCATTTGATCACGATGGAGTACAACTAGGGCGGAAATTGGGGCACGAGTACATTAATGGCTTTAACTATGAGATTATGGCTACTTTTCGCTGCAACCATGACATCCAAGTCTTGCTAGGCGGTAGAGATATCGTTGATCGAATCCACTACTGCTGTAAATATGTCACTAAGCAACAGCAGCAGTTGGCTTCGCAAGTTGCCGTTGCTGTGGCTGCCCTAAAACGGCGTCAAGATCGAGAACAGATCGAGTATATGACTGTGGGCGTGCAAGACAGATCGATTTTGGCTCGGAAACGGGTGGGGGCGTTAATGTACAACATGACCAATCGGCAAGAAATTGCTGGGCCTCTAGCGGCATTGTATCGTTATCGGGGTTCGTGCTGCTACTCAAGTAATCTGTGTGCTGCACTCCTCCTCGGCGATGTCGTGGGCCAGCTTAGGAAGGTGGATGAATATTGCTGCACTTTGGTAAGGGAAACTGATGGCGCGCAGGACCCTAATTATCATGTGGTATCATTTCTCGACGATTACATCTACCGACCTAACATTTGACAGAGCATAAATCTGTATGAATTTACGATGTGGTACTTTCGAAAGAAAAAAGAGAGCTCTGTGAGATCCAGGCTGATTTTTCTGAGTGATCACCCTCTTCGCAACACACACTGCCTAGGAGAACGATACCAAGAAGTCGTTCCTGTGATACATGGGTTTCGCGTTCCGTCGGCCGATAGTGAGAACAGCTCTGAGGCGTTATGTAAGCGCGCCATTCTCTCGCTCGTTTTGTTTAAGCCATTTCGCACGTTACAAGATATTACCGGAGACTGTGATTTCGAAAACGAAGATGCATGGTTAACCACATTTGAAACCTGGAAAGTTACGTGCGGCAAATTTGTACAAACGATCATGGATAATATGCAGGACTATTACAGCGGTATGAGTTACGTGCGGCAAATTTGTACAAACGATCATGGATAATATGCAGGACTATTACAGCGGTATGCGCAAGGCTGCAGGTCAGTATAAAGCGGCGGCTGAAACAGCAAATTGCCGTAATAATCACTCTGAATCCGATAATAGCAGTACCGACGATGGAAATGACCTTTATCACGACGAGGAGCAGACGCCTGAATGGGATTTGAGTGAGAACGAGCTGTCAGATGATGAATATACGGGTATGTGGGGTGATGAAGGTGATAGCGATGCGGTCTTAGAAAGCACGTCGTTGCACCCTGCTGCCTGCCCGACTTCGGTCGCCCCGGACTCCAAAGTGGCACATATTATAGATGTTTTCGAGAAATATGGCTTGCTTCAAAGCATTTCACAAGCGATAGGGGGCACCACGCGTCCTGAATGGCGACCAGAGGATGTGCCTTCTGTAGATTTCATGAAGAAGTGGGTTCGCGACGGAAACACTGACAATCCTGTCATTTCTCAAGTGTCGGCTACTGTCAACGTGCACGACACACATGTAATTGAACTGTTGGATGATGCTCTGCTCGAGCAGAACATGACATGGGTTCGCGCGAGCTGCCTAATCCGATCGCCCCAGCTCAATAAGCAATTCGCGTGCGTGACGGACGTTTCAACAGCATTTTCACTGAACGAAAGACAATATTATGCTATAAAAGCAATCGCTAAAGCATTGATTTCGCGCTGGAAACAAGTCGAGACCTCGGGTTTCGAACAAACTTCGTTTGAGTCAGCACTTCGAGAAGGGCAACTACTTCTCTTTCTTGGTGGCGAAGGTGGCACTGGTAAAAGCCGAGTTATTGATGCTGTTCAGGCTTTATGTGAAAGTTGGGGCAGGCCGCATTGTGTTGTGAAAACAGCGATGACTGGAAAAGCAGCGACTATTATAAGTGGACGCACGCTAGCCAGCTTTTTACTGCAAATACGAAAGAAGCGAGGGTCTGATGCTCTTATCAATCTCGAGCTACTTATAGTAGATGAAGTGTCAATGATGAGAAGTACCAACTCGCCCAGCTAGACAGACGGCTGCGTGTGGCTAAACGTGTACCTGGAGTTGTTTTTGGCGGTGTTCACGTCATTCTTGTGGGAGACTTCCTCCAATTACCTCCGGTTGGCGGTAGGCCACTTTACGAAGATCCCGCAACGCGCATTGGTAAGGCAAAGAAAATTTCAATGGATGAATTTCCAGGATACCAGCTGTGGTATTTATTTAAAGACGTTATCGTTTTAAAAGAAAGTGTGCGATTCCACAAGGATCCAGAATGGGGTCGTGGTTGTCAGCAAGCGCGCCGAGGAATTTGGACCAAAGAGTTTGTCAAAATTATCAACTCGCGCGTCGTGGGGTATTCCGACGCAATAACCAAATCGATTGTCTCACAAAACGTTGGAAAATTTGTGACCCCGGATAACATGACCCGAGTTGCTCTGAACAATTTGTTCATTCGAACGGCAGCCAAGCAATTACCTGAAAATGAGTATCCCGTTCGTGTCGTGGCCAACTTCAAACGAAAACTGAAAAGGCTTAGCCACTCGGAGATAACCATGGTTATGAGCTAGATACAAAGTTTGGAAGAATGGCCCCATACTTGGATTTGATCGTTGGAATGCCGATTCAAGTATCCCAGAATATACGTGCAGAAAAAATGGTGGCGAATGGTACTTTGGGGCGGCTTGAAGCTATTATTTACCAGCCCGATACCGAGTTTCGCTTGGTACACGACAGCGTTGCCGATATAACTGTTAAAGTCCCAAGCTTGCCGCCACCAGCGGTATTAGTGCGAATCGACCGAGGTACTTCGGCCGTAGCAATGCATGGGTGCTCTGATCCGAACGTATTTCCTTTATTTTTCGATGCACAAGCCTTCGGTAAGTGTAATATTGCACTACCAGGGTTCGTAGCAGGAGTGCCGCGCTCGCTGTCTCTACGTATACAGCAATTTCCGTTAGTTTGTGCGGTATCGTCAACGGTTTACAAGGTGCAGGGGGAAACATTAGAGGTTGTGACGGAGTGGCGTTCAAAGAGTGCTGCTGCAAATAAAAAGGAGCAGCCATATCTTCTCGTATCGCGCGTGACTACTAGAGAAGCCTTCACAACTTTGCACCCACTGACGAATGATATTATAAGTTGGGCTAATCCGTCCCAAGGGGCGCTCGATGAAGAAGATCGGCTAGAACTTCTCAGCTGTAAAACGATGACAAGGTTACAACAGTGTGATAGAAAACCTGACGAGGCGACGGCCAAGCTCATGGTCTACGCATACATATATCATGATCTTATGCCAATGTTATGCGTACTGATCAAAATTCGTACTCATTTTTTTTTAAATAATCCTGAATTCAGTCTGCGCATACACGCGATTATCGCTCCTCAAAACTGCCCTTCCGATCAGTCTTTATCCTTAGCCAAGCCGCTCCCGCATTCACCACCATTTTCCCCAGGCTCATTGCTGCCGGTCTCACCACCCCCTTCTCCAGATTCATCGCCGCCGGTCTCACCACTCCCTACTCCAACTTTGTTATCTTCCGATTCGCCGCTTAACTGCAACGAAGCCGAATATTCATTTTCGCCAGTTAGTGACAGAGCTCGGAGCGGTGAACCACCTTGAGTGGGCGTCCTAGGGGTGCGAGTTGCAGGGGGCGACGTTCCGACTTTTTCTTCATTCTCATAGTCCACGCTATCGGGAGAAGCATCGTCGCCTTCCTCATCAGACTGAATCTCATCGGATCTCGGCTTTTGACGCACAGGAGGTGAAGCGCAACTGGATGATTCGTGAGATGAAGCAGCGGTCGATGGCTCGTAGCCGGAGTCGTCCGCGTCGTCACTCGCTCCGATTGAATCTTCACCACTTGCCCCTGCGTCTTGCGCCGCCAATGCTTGCTGAGCCACTTCCTCGTCGATTGCTAGATAGCGCAGGAGATGTTGTTCACGACGATAATTGCGCTCTGCATCTATCGCACGCATGTAGTCATTATCAGCTTGATCTGCATCGTTGCTCGCGTCCGCGAGAGCTGCTCTGCGCCTCATAAGATCGTCGACCGCCCTTATCATGACGGTATTGTGGTCCGGGAAATGCTCTTGAAGACGGACAACAACCTCGCGAGCATGCAAAACCTGGCGCGAGAACTCCTCTTCAGCATCAATTGCGAGCTGGCGAGCAATTGCCGCTGCATTTACCGTAGGGTCCATTACTAGATGGATGGATGGATGGTTGGAGGAGTTTCCAGAAGTGAGCTCCACACACTGAGGAGACATGCATAAAGAAAGTTACACGACATATCCACGGTGGCACGATACCCAATCGGAACAACTTAGATATTTCTTGTAATCAGGCTTTCTTCGTAACGCTCATCTTCAACAACAATCTAATCCAATCAGTGCTGCTGGCACAACATCAAGGATGGATCAAATCGAAACATATCTCCTACAAATCGACGCTGGCGGCTGTGCCGAGTTTGAGCGCTTCGTCTTACTTTAGTAGTGCTCTAAGAACCTGGTGTGCAACGTATGTCTGTTTTTCACCGAAAAACAGACATGGGTTTAGAACTTGACAAGAACTATGTATTGTGCCAGCTTAAACAACCGAATCGTATAGAAAGCCGGAATTCAAACACTGAGTGAACGGCACTGGAGTAAAAGTCGGGTTTGACAGCGCTCAACCTTCCGGCTTAGGCTTCCTTAGGAGCACCATGGTGGAATCGAAGCCGTGGAAGCGGTTCAAGTGACGACGCACCGCAAGCGTTCCGCTGCCTCGGAAGGTGCAGTTCCACACGAAGCAGAACGGGTCGTCCGAGCGGACAGTGTCATCCAACGCGGGAACGACAACGGGCTGATGGTCGGGCGAGCGGTCCGATGTCGGCGTGTCGAGGAATGCATGGAGGCAGACGCTGTTCGTTTCCGAACCAACCGTGGCAAAAATCAACTCGCCGCGATAGACGAAAATGTCGCCTTTGCGCAACGTGATTTCCTTGCGGTTGGAGCGCAGCGCGACGGTGTGGTTCCACCCGTAGACGTAGAAGCGCACTTCGTCGTCCAAAGCCACGATCATTCCGCCGGGGATCGCAGCAACGTCCAGAGGGTCATTGTCGTCTGGCCTCACGGGATCAAAATCACGTCGCACAGGGAGGTCGCGCCAACCAGCTCGCATCTTGAACCACTTCCAGTCATTGGCTTCCGATTCCGGGATGAACGTCTTATTGAAGCGCTGCAACGTGTTCGAGATGGTGCGAGCCTCTTCATCAGGCACTGGCGACTTGACACGGCCAATGTCCTCCGCGACACCATCCAGTACTTCACTGAACCACCCGCAAGCGTGGCGGGCCATCGTTCTCCACGCATTCGCCTGGTGTTCGGGCACAGCGCGGTAGAATGTGACTTGACCGTCGGAAGCAAACTTCTGGCGAATGTTGATCATCGCAGCGAGTCGAAGGCGAGGTTGTGGCGTGGGCGGACCGCAGCAAATTGGAAAATAAGCATCGAGTCGTGCTTATCCGTGACTTATCCAAGGGGCAGCAGGAG
>JAIKVE010001035.1:0-14154 GCA_024679115.1 Phytophthora pistaciae
GCGGCGGCTGCGCGCGAGACGAGGACACGGCCACGCCGCCTCCGGGCAGGGGCGTTCCGCGGGAGTCCGACCACATGCCGTTGCTTCCGTCCTCCAGAGTGCTGAGCTTGCGCTTCTTCTTCTTGGCGTCCACGCACAGCACGAGCATGCACGGCGCGCCGCTGGGGAGGGAGGCCGGGGAGTGAACACGTCCGTTTCGACCGCAATAATGCGCGGAGGTCGCTGGAAGGTCGCACCAAGCGGCGCTGAACTGACTATGCACGATTTCAACCAATGGACGGGGCCCGCCGTCGGCCAATCACAACGCGCCGCCTGGTTCTGTGACGTGGTGTACATTGCCCAGCTAAGTACGACTTCACATTTTGACACGACGATGGCGGGCGGCAAGAACGAGGAGGTGGCGGCGCTCGAGGCGCTGCGCGATTCGTCCGCGGAGCTGGTGCGCTACCTGGACAGCATCAACGAGAAGCTGCTGCAGATGAACCAGCAGAACGAGAGTGCGTGGTTGCTGCAGCTGTGATGGGATATGGCTGGTTTCTGGACTAAATTGTTGCTGCTACCTCCAGTGTCGCTGCGTGTGCTGGAGAACTGGTCCAGCGTCATCGCCATCTCCAAGGTCAGCTCGGCGTCTGCTGCGGCGGCGGCGGCCGGGAAGCCGCAGGCGGAGAAGGAGCTTCTGCGGACCTCACCCTAGGGGCGTCCAGGCTGCGCTGAGTGACCGACTAACTGACTGCCAGCTGCAGCGCAGAATAGACGGAGTATTTATACTGGGAATGAAGACAAGCAAGTCTGGTTTTCGTATGTGGATGCATTTTTTCTTGGTGGAGACTGAGTGGGCACCCGAAATAGCCGAACGTATGGCGATGGCGAGTTGGTGACCACGTCGCGAGGTGGAGGCGGCAGATAATCAAGAGCAGTGCCGCTCTGATTGAGCGTCGGAAGCACCGGTCTCGCCTGCAGTGTAGAAGTGCAGGCCTTGAAGTAGACGACCGACATGCGCACCAACGGGTTCGAGAAGCCCTTCTCACGAGACCAAGCAACGAGCTGGATCATCCAGCTCACCCTGATCGGAGTACGCACACACACAACGTCATTCTCCATTGCCTCGCATCGTGTGGTCTTGACTTGTTGGCGATTGAATTCATGCAGAGCTTCATCACCTTCGTGTCAGCACTATTAAGCTGGGAGAAGGTACTTCCTTTCAGCATGATGTTCAACCTATCGTCAGGCTGTCTAACCTTCATCGTGTCTGTAGTGTCTTGCTATCCTCCTCCCAAATGCCGTTCTGGTGATCATCGTCATCACAGCGTGGTGCATCTGCGAATCGAGGGACCCTGCTAAGCCCGTGAGACTCTGCTAGACTATTTGCCATTCGTCAGCGTTCATGCTCTTGCTCACTCGTTGCTGCTGGTAGAAACCAACGGCGACTTTTTTCCCATCCGTGCTGCGAGTTCCCCACAAAGAGTCACGGTATTGCGGCCTGTGCTACAAGAACAGCCCTGGACTCGACCACCATTGCACGTGGCTGAACACGTGCATCGCCGAAAGCAACTACGAGGCGTTTTACTGCCTTGTGGTCTCAGCGACGTGCCAGACGCTGCTGCAGACCATCATCGGCGTCCTCATGTGCACTCTGTGGCAGTCGGAGGTGAAGGCCAACGCGGCTGAGGGCTGGGACCAAGCAGTGATCGCTCTACTCTGGATCCACAACGCAGCCTGCATCTCGCTGACCAACTCGTTCGTTCTCCTGGCTGGCTTCCACACGTATCTGCTGTGCGTGGGCATGGGCACGTACGATTTCATCCTGGCGAACGGGTCCGATGGTCTGTGCACTCGCATGCTCAAGTGCAACTGCCTCCGTCGCAAGAAGACGGGGAAACGCAGCCATGTCCAGCACGGCGACGTCAATGACACCAAGAGCGCCAAGGGTACTGCGACGAGGTCGAGAAGAGGGTCTCCTCCGGCTGCCATCACACCCGCGAGTCTCTCAGCTCCGTCGTCGCTGCGGTCGCAGACGTCACTGGAGCAGGCGGCGGCAGCGGCAGCTCTCGAGGTGAGCCGAAACAGCGAGCGAACCGCCACCAGCCGGGACCAGTCCAAGTCAAGTCGAGCGACCGTCAACCCAACGGAGATTGCCGGCAGCGTCACGCCCTCCACGCTGCCGGACATGGTGCTCAGCGTGGGCGTCAACGAGAGCGAGGGCATCTTCGAGGAGGTCGACTTGAGCAGCCCCCCGAAGCCCAAGAAGTCGTCGGGAGCGGTGGTGGCCCCCGCTACGACGGTCTCGTGAAAACTAGTGGGTCTAGCAATAGAGCTGCTTGAGGACGAGGATGGCAATACATTGGTTGCCTTCTGGCGGTGCATGTTGAAGCGAGCCTTTTTCCTGCGACGTGTGAGCTTCTCTCACATTCGATAACGATATTCACGGGATTGGTAATTTGATTGGCGAAGACCATTTGACTTGCGCTTTGTATGGTCCGCGGAGTGATTGGCTCCCGCTGGCCTTGCAAGCCGGTCTCAAAGCCATAGTAGCGTTGGAGACGTCGTCGGGTATTTGCCAGCAAAACCTCTTTTCACCTTAAACAAGGTGCGTCCAGCTGCCGTATATGCAACCCACAGCGTGGCTCTATGGGGCCGCAATACTCAGATCAGCATACTAACTAACTTGCGGACTCGTCGGTTTGCTGTTGCTCTCTCGTGCAGATGCGTCACGTTGCTGCTTTGCTGTTGTGTGTTCTCGGCGGAAACGCCACCCCCTCAGTGGCTGACCTCGAGAAGGTCGTGACCTCGTTCGGCGGCGAGTTCAACCAGGAGCAGGCCGAGAAGCTCGTCAAGGAGCTCGAGGGCAAGAACATCGAGGAGGTGGTCGCTGCCGGCAAGGCCAAGCTCGCCACCGTGTCTGTGGGCGCTGCCCCCGCTGCTGGCGCCGCTGCTGGCGGTGCTGCCCCGGCCAAGGAGGAGGAGAAGGCCGTCGAGGAGGAGGAAGAGGTCGACATGGGCGGCGGCATGGACATGTTCGGCGGAGACGAGGACTACTAAGCAGGCCAAGGAGGAGGAGAAGGCCGTCGAGGAGGAGGAAGAGGTCGACATGGGCGGCGGCATGGACATGTTCGGCGGAGACGAGGACTACTAAGCGTCGTCGCGCCTCTCGTTGCTACGATTTGCCACGCGACCTGCCGCTCTCAGCGCGTCGGGTCGGGTAGTAACTTCAGCTTAATCGAACGCGCATGCCAGCCATGCATGTGACGCCATTCGCACACAGCACGCTTCACTCAGGTGTTTGGCCTTCAGCAGGTGTTTCGTTTTCGTGGAGACTTGTTCGTCGCGCTGCCGTTAGCAGTTGATTTCATTGCTGTTACAGGTTGCAGGAACTATGCTATTTGGCTAGGTATCTCTCGTCTTGTTACGGGGTCTCCTCTTGGGCACTCAACAGGTTCAGAGTCAACACGACAGGGTCAGCCAGGTCAGGTCTTCTAGCCGAGGACTTTGGCACTCACACGACGGCAGATTCCAGCCCAGCCCATAGCAGAGATAGCGCCGAGTGGGAAGCCTGGGAACGCCATCAGCCGCTCCACCGGCAGCATGTAGCCCTGCGGTAGCTCCACCAGAGGTTCGTTCCAGTAGTAAAGCATAGCGAGCCCCATCAGCACCGGCTGCGGCAATGGCAACAACATGCAAAGGGTTAGTTCACCTTTCAGCTCGAAGTCGCTGCTGACTGACAGGTCCCAGTACAGCAGACGTACCGTTCGGATGCGGTCGTACTGCTTCTGAAGCTCCGATGGCGCGCTTGCAGCCAGCCGCTCCACTGCCGCACAGCATGACACACACAGCACGCATCCAAATGCTACATCAGCCAAGAGCCATAAACCACCCACCACCTGCATCGTTCCAACGCACCCGCGAGCTCCTGCATCTCCTTCTTGAGCGCGTTCATCTTGCGCGTTGCTTTGGCCTGCTCCACGAACGTCTCGACCGAGTTGAGGCGGTTCACGAGCCGCACCTGCGCGTTGTACTCGCCCAGCAGCTTCTGCTCCGCCGGCGACAGCTGCGCGCCGCGGCCGTTCCAGAGCTTCATGGCCAGGTCCACCGCGAACACGGCCAGCGCGATCAGCAGCACGTCGTACACCTTGAGCGCCAAGATCGTCGGCAGCGCCATCATCATCGTCGTCAATGTCACTCTCGAGTTTCCGATACAAAGTCGATTTTGGATCAGGTCCAATGGATCGTACTTAGTCGAGGCATAGTGAACTCAAGTCTTGACCATTTAGACTCAAGAAAGGATCGCCACGATGGCGCAGGACATGCGAGCGCTGCGCGACTACGTCACGGCCATGGACGGCCGACAGTACGAGACGGTGCCCGAGGGCGTCGTGTGTCTGCTCATCACGCACAGCAACCTGAAGCTGCAGATGGTGGACATCCGGCTGGACCTGCACGGCACCATCGGCGAGCTGCGGCACAAGGTGTACCAGCACACGGGCACCAAGCCCGACGCCATGGAGCTGCTGGTCATGCGCACTGACGGCTCGGTCTACGCCCGACTGGACGACGATCGGCGGATGCTCGGCTTCTACAGCGTCGAGAACGGCATGCGGCTGCACGTCGTGGACAAGGATCCGTTCTCGCTGTCGAGAGGCGGCGGCCTCGAGGACGTCTCGCTCGTCAAGAAGTACGAGATCTCCGAGGAGGACTACAACAAGCGTAGGTGGCGGTGGGATAGCTGCGATGCTGTAGATCCTTCCTTACGTGGTGACTGACTGACGGTGGCTGCTGGCTCAATGACAGGCGAGAAGACGGTGCGCGCTTACAAGCGAGAGCAACTCGCCAAGGACCCGAACTGGAAGCCCAAGACCATGATGAATGTGGCTCGCCCTGCTGTGGACCCGGCGGCTGTTCCTGGACCTGAGAGCGTTGCGAGTATGAAGGTGGGCGACCGGTGCGAGGTGCAGCCTGGAGGACGGCGAGGACAGGTGCAGTACTTGGGCGAGATCCCGGAGATCGTTCCGGGCCACTGGGTGGGCGTGCAGTTCGACGAGCCTGTGGGCAAAGGCAACGGCTCCGTCAAGGGCACGACCTACTTCAAGTGCGAGCAGAAGTTCGGCGGCTTTGTGCGTCCGCACAACGTGGCGGTCGGCGACTTCCCTGCACTCGACCCATTCGCAGACCTGTCAGACGACGACGACGACGACGACGAGCTGTAGGTTGCAGTAGGTAGTAGGTAGCCATCTGAAGCTGGCCAGTTAAAGAGCCCGGCTGCCAGGACCGTGCATCATAAACGACAGGAACCGAGTGGCACGGCAGACTGGGAAATCAACTCTAACTTACTTTCCACGGTGTTTCTGCTCTGCTAATACATGCGCTACGTCCGGCGCTTCCTCTGTCGACGCAGCGCTCCCACCCAAACGAGCTCCTCCTTACACCTCGGCCTTGCGCGTGATCTCCTCGACGTTCCAGCGCTTGCGCTTGGACAGCGGGCGCGTGCCCGACAGACGCACGAAGTCGCCGATGTTGCACACGTTCTCCTCGTCGTGGGCCATGAACTTCTTGGTCTTCTTGTAGTACTTGCCGTACTTGGGGTCCTTCACGATGCGGGCCACCTCCACCAGCACCGACTTCTGCATCTTGTTGGACACGATCTTCCCGAACAGCGGCTTCATGGCGGCGACGTCACAGCTAAGCTAAGCAGGCGAAACAAGCAGGCAGGCTTGGGCACTCGGCGGCGATATTTGTCTGGCCAGGGGCTCCACAGCCGCAGAGGATCATTGAGATGTGTGATTCGCTGAAAATAGTGGCATATTTTAGCCAATGGCAGACCGTTTGAAATAGTCGCCACGTCACAGAGAATCCATTTGCAGGCAGATCGCAATAACGCACTACAATGGGCGAGAGCTTCTTCGTGCCGTACCTGTACGTGCCCAGCACCGAGGCGACGTACGTGAAGCTGGTGACGCCCTGGGGCAGCGTGCACATGGACAAGGGCTTTCTGGAGCAGCTGGCGGTCAGCGTGGGCGTCGTCGTGCTGACGGTGATGCTGTGGCGGTGCTCCGCGAGGCTCAACGCGACGCTCAGGAAGAAGGCTGACGCCAAGAAAAACGGGCGGAAAGGTGGGGGAGAAGAAGAAGGAGAGGGAGATGATGGTGACGATGATGATGAGGAAGACGATGAGCCCAGGTCAGCGCTGGACGAGAGTATGGTCAAGAAGGGCGACCACAGCTACTACTACGCGCACCAGCACCGCGAGGTCAAAGACAAGGACGAGAGCGTGCAGAAGACCATGGTCTCGTCCTACGGCTGGAGCGACAACAAGAATACTGTTAGGTAAGGAGTGTTGCGATGGTTGGTGCTGGCACAATAAGGTGCATCAGGGCTAACCGGTGGAACTGTGTGTGACAGCATCTACCTGACTGACAACGTGGTGAAGACCATGAAGGACGAGCAACTGGTTTTGGTGAGGATCATTGATTAGCGCGACGCGCGTTGCATTAGAGTGTTGTACTTACTGGCCTTGTGCTAATGCGGCAGAAATGGACCAAAACGTCGCTGTCAATGGACTTGCTGAATGTTCCGGGTGGTGACCAGGCCAAGAGTCTGGTGATCTCCACACTGTTCCAGGAAATCACTGACGTCACGTGGAAGGCGAAGAAGGACACGCTCACAATCACGCTGACGAAGGCGCAGGAGCTGCCGTGGAAGTCTTTGAACGGAGCTGCCAAGAACATGGAGGACCACATCGAATACGACGAGTCTCTCTACGACTAAAGACTACGTGCCACGATATAGAAACACTGCGTATGGCGGTTGCTTCAGTGACTAACCACTACGAAAGATTGCACTCCTTGCCGGTGCCTTGAATTCAATATATTGTAGATGAGACTTAACACCCTGCCTCAAGTTGCCCATTATGCTTGTCGAGTCTGAAGTAATTGCCAGCTCATTCCGGGCTCCAAAACTTGAGATGCGCGGTGTCGTATGTGGCTGTGAAGAGGCTGTTGGTCGACGCGAACACCACGCCTGTCAGGAGATCGTTGGGTACCGCCTGCGAGCTCACCAGCTTCACGCGCGGTCCCGCTCCGGGCTTGCTCGACGAAATCTCCCAAATGTTCATGAAGGTGTCCTCGCTCACAGACACAGCAAACTCGTTGTGGGCGTCCAGCGCCGTAATTGCGCGCGTGTGAGCAGCGATCTCCGCGTGCACGTGAAAGCTCTCGGGGTTGTACAGGCGCAAACACCCCGTGAGGAAGCCTGCGACCAGCCAGTTTTCAGCCATAAAGGTCATGGAGGTCGCGGCGTAACCTTTGCTCACGATCCGGTGCGTGATGTCGAACCCGTCGCCAGGGTTACGGATCATGATAGCCCCGCTCATATCGCTGCTCGCCAGTAAAGTGCCGTCGAGAGAGCTCTCGACGCAGCAAATCGGCTCGTCGTGGCCCGTGAGGGTCTTGCACACTTCGAAGCCAGAACCTTCTCCAGCCTTTGCATCTTCTTCCTTGCCAATGACCAGCAGCTTCCCGATCGAGGTGCCTGTATACGACAATGGAAGACGCTGTGAGGCAAGCGTATCTATCACTACAACATCATTTTACATGTAATACTTACCCACGACAAGGCGCGGCTCTTTCATGTGAACGGAGCAAATGCCCTGGCAGTAGAGAGAGTCGCCTGTACGTCCAGCTTGGTGAGATTTTAGGCAACAGCGTCACGGTTCAATGGCCAACACATAGGTAGGAGGATAGGTAAATACCTTCAACATCGTTCCCCACGATGTCTTTGAGTGCGATCTCGGACAAACTCTCCTCGCCCGTGGCATCATAGATCTAAAGAGCACGGACGGTCATCAGGCTTGTGGGTTGATGTTCCTTCAATCTTCCCAGGGGACAAGTCGATACCTGGATGCCGTTGTCCGAAGCGACGACGATGACCACCAAGTCCTTGAGCGTGCAGAAGCGCACTTGGTGCACCGCCGACTTCTCCGCGCACGGCAGCTTGTGGGTCATGAAGGGCGTGTGCGTGGTGTCCACGTACACGACATCGTCCACGCTCGCGTAAGCCTACACGTTTTCAAGAGGCGGTTAGAAATCGGTCCTCTGGGTCCACGCTCAGTCATAGCAGAGCGTCACCATCATGTCGCCATGCTTGGAGAGGTTGTTGCACACGTAGGACGCCGTGTAGGTCGTCGGCTTGAGCTCCGGGTCCGCGAACCACGACGCTGCCATCACTGCACTGCACTGCTCTTCCGCTCGAGGTGTTCTTGGTCTCGACTGTCAAGCAGGTTTCGGTTGGTATGAAGAGTCGTCAAGATCCTCAAATCGACTTGTTGAAGTCGATTTGCCTTGACATGGACCTCGTGACCGGGATACCGGGGGCAAGTAGGGCATTGCGGGATCTATCATGCAGTCTTTATTGATTGAGTAAGTATTGGTGTAGTCTAGTGGGCAGTGACTTCGAGCTCCTCGATCAGCACGCTCTTCGGCTGCGCTGGGGCCTCAACTGGGTCGAGTTCCTCTTCCGAGATGGAGAAGAGCTTGGCTGAGGTGTTCGTGCCTTCGCCCGTCAGCAGTTCTGAAGACGCATCGTCGCTACTTGATGATTCCTCGTCTTCCACCTCCATCGCTTCAGGCTCAGACGGTTCGGACGCCGGCAATGACGGTTCATCTGTAGCCGTCTCCGACGCGATCGTCTCGATCACGTCGTGCGCAACGGGGTACTGGTCGGCGTCGGCAGCCAACGCAACCGTGATCACAGGAAACTCAACCACAGCCTTCCGCTTCAAGTTGCTCTCGAGGCTTTGGTTGCCGTCCAAGCGGTAGTACTGCGGCTGGGATGCGGGGGTGAACTCTTTCCGAAGCAGCAGCACGATATGCTTCTCCCAGTCGGCCACAGCATACTTTTTCAGCTTCCCGCGAATAGCAACATTTTCCTGCACACAAGAACAAACATCAGCTCTAGCAACACGACGCGTTTCTTCATATAAAAGTACCGACGTACCTGGCAAGGGGTAAAGTATTTGCCGAGCATAGCGAAGAGTGTGTCCTTTTCGTTTGCGCGCTCTTCCGAATGACTCACGGGCACTTCAGAACTCGGAAACGCCCATTCGACTCGCCAGAACAAAATGTTCTTCTTCATGTCCATGTAGGACGAGTTGCGTGCCCGCTTGCTCATGCCCGGGGCGAGCAGTGTCAATGCTACGCCGCGCTTGGCCGAGTGCTCAGCAAACAGCTGCACGGCAATGGGGAAGCGCGCTAACCAATCCGCAGGAACATCGGGGTTAATGGGAGCCGATGGCCCTCGGGCGTTGTTCTGTGCAGCCACCACTTTGCGCTTCTTGTTGCTAGTGTAGCGCCGCGCATTGGCGTTCAACGTGCTTCGAGACCGCGCCGCGCTGTTCGTCGAGCGAGACACCTCCTCCAGGAAGAAGAAATCTGCAACACAAGCGCAAGAGACAGATAGAGCGAGCGTTGAGCAATGCAGGGGCAACAACCAAACCAAGCTGAGAGCAGGCCTTACCACTGGAGAGATCTGCGTCCGTGAACTTCTTGAGCGCCACGTACTTGGTGCGATCGCGCTTGCCGTTGCAGTCGAACTGTCGCCAAGCAAGGCAAATGAACATACACAGCGTCAGCAAACAGACACACAACCACCGGCGGCGGCAGGAGCAGCAGCATTGGCACTCGCCTGCTTCTTGTGGCCCACGCAGCACTGCAGCGAGCACGTGATGCGCTCGCAGCGCGGGCAGCGGTACTTGACGTCGCTCTTGCCGCAGCCGACGCACGCGGGCGTCTGGTCCGTCGCCGTCGCTGTTGCCGCTTCGGTCTGCGGCTCGGCATCGTCCAGCGCGCGCTTGCTGCCTGGGTCCACCATCGCTGCTCTCGGCGGATTGACGAAGTGAGCTTGGGCTGACGTCCATCCCATCACGGCTTTTGGCCGATTGGCTGCGGCCACCGAATCCGAGTCACTCCAAGTGTACATAAGCTGTCCCGAATGCCGATTGGCAACTGGAATGCCAGTCATTTCGACTTAAAGTTGCAGCAGTAGATTGAGACTTGAGCCGCGATGGTGGGCGTGGACCTGGAGATCGATGAGAGCAAGCTGTGGGACCCGGCCAAGCGCCAGGCCTACATGGACGCGCTGCCGGACATGACGCTGTTCGAGGACCACGTGGTGGAGGGCGACGAGATGGTGGCGGCCATCCAGGCGCTGATCGAGGACGGCGAGACGGCCGAGAGCCTGGCGCTGCATTGGAAGAACCAGGGCAACGACATGTTCTCGGACGCCAAGAAGGCGCATCGAGGCTACTTCAAGAACGCCATGAAGTACTACAACGACGCGCTGGCGTACGCCTACAAGGCGCTGGCGCTGCCCGAGGACGAGCGCGACCTGTCGTACGACATGCGCGAGCTCACCTCGCAGATCCTGTGCAACCGCGCGGCCGTGCAGCTGGAGCTCCGGAACTACGGCAGCTGCCGCTCGGACGCCGCCAAGGCCATCAACTTCGACCCGTCCAACGTCAAGGCCTACTACCGAGGCGCCAAGGCCTCGAGGATGCTGCGCAAGCCAGCCGACACGCTGCGTTACTGCGAGGAGGGACTCAAGCGCGACCCGGAGAACAAGTTGCTGCTGAAGCTGCAGGTGGAGGGTCGTAAGCTTGTGGAGGAGCTGCGTGTCGAGAAGCTTAAGCGCGAGCGAGAACGCATGAAGCGCCGCGCGGCCACGGACAAGTACCGCAAGCTGTGCGCGTCTCGCAACGTCCGCGTTGGACGCGCTCTGGTGGACGACGAGCGCGTGCGTCAGTACGAGGGCAAGGCCGACCTGGACCCTGAGAGCGGCAACATGTACTGGCCCGTGCTCTTCCTGTACGACCAGCACGGCACGTCGGACTTCGTGCAGTTCTTCGGCGAGCACGACTCGGTGATCGAGCACCTGGCCAACATGTTCCCGGAGGACGGCCCGTACGCCGAGTGGGACACGAACCACGAGTTCGTGGCCTCCAACTTGGTGGTGTACGCTGCTGCGGACATGGTGCTGCCCTACTCGTCGCCCAAGGAGTGGCACGTGGGGCTCAGCGGCGAGAAGGAGGAGGAGGACGAGGAGGTGAAGCGCATCCGGGGCGAGGAGCAGCACGAGGCCAAGACGCAGTACTGGCTCGAGGTGTCGCCCTTCTGCACGCTGCAGCAGCTCCTGACCCACGAGAAGTACGTGGTGCCCGGCATCCCCGTGCTCAACATCTTCGTGCGCGGCTCGGAGGCGCTCGGCAACTTCCTCACGCGCATCGAGCGCAAGGTCATCACGCTTGACGCGCCGCAGCGGTAAATAGATGGCTTCATTTTTGCGTATGCACGATTGGCCAAATATACATCACTTTTTCTTATTCTTATTGGTTGAAAGTAAATGCGATTCAATTACTGGCTGAAAGATCCGCTCGCCTACAACAGCAGTCTTCTATCGACCTGCAGCCGACCAAGATGGTGTGTTGCGGAGCTGTGCTCCCTCAGTCTCTAGGCTCTAGGGCGATGTCTACGCGATACTGTTATATGGAGGAGTATGTGTGTCTGACCGTGTCCGTGTTGTGTTGTGCTTCTGTGCGCTCTCCTTGCGCCCCGCAGTCCGGTCTGATCCTCAACCCCAAGCCGTTCCTGACCAACCTGACGGGCAAGCCCGTGGTGGCGCGACTCAAGTGGGGTATGGAGTACAAGGGCGTGCTGCTGTCGGTGGACTCGTACATGAACCTACAGCTGGCCAACACGGAGGAGTACATCAACGGAGAGCTCACGGGCAACCTGGGCGAGACGCTCGTGCGCTGCAACAACGTGCTCTTTATCCGCGGCCTGCTGGACGACGAGAAGCCGCCCGCCGAGTCTCGCGCGGACGGAGCGGAGCCCATGACGGATGCCCAGTAGGCTACGAAACAGGTGCGAGGGCATGCAGTGTCCGCCTGGAGAAGTAGAAGGACGAAGGCGGACAGGTATTATTAAGGACGTGGACGACGGCACTGTACTGGTGAGGGTGGCCAACACCCCATTTAGAAGAGACCAGGCCATGTGGGTGGAAGGCTGGATGGACCACATACGCAGAGTCAGAGAACGCGATAAGGAAGGAAGAGCAGCCCCCTGTGTCAAAGCTAGCAAGTGTCAGTCGAAGCGGTTTTCTCATACATTTGTTGTCTGTCGTTGCTTCGTCCTACCCTGGTACTTCCACACGGTACAAGTCTACTACTACTGCAGTGTTTTGTTTCTCCTTAGCTAGTCGCCATGCGTGATGATAATATCAACACTCACTTCATTGTTACCACACGAGCATGCACTACGTCAAACGCAGAAGCAGCGCTCCTTACGACTTCAGGAAACCAAACAGATCATCGTCATCCAGCTCCACGTTCAGATCGATCCGATCCCAACGGTACAGATCCATCCCATCGTCTTCGCTCTTGCCGTCCGTTGCCAATCCTGCTACACTGCTTTCCGTCGCAGCTGGCCCGCTAGGTTGACCCTCACCTGTCGGCGCAGGCACCACCACTGCTTCGCTAGTAGCTGTCGGAACCCCAGCGGCGATCGCATCCGTTGATACGCTGGATGTCGGCGTGGATGAAGTCGCGGCGGATAACGACGGCCGGGACAGCAGATTCATTTGCTGTTGGAAATGCTCTTGCTGCTGCTGCTGCTGCTGTCGTTGTTGCTGGTATTGCTGCTGCTGCTGGAGCTGCTGCGAAGTGGCCCACTGAGCCACTTGCGGGTTGCCTCTACTGGAGCTCGAAGGGACAGAGCTGGTATCGATATTCCCCACGCTGCTGTGTCGGGCAAGATGCTGCGCGACCTCGACCTTGCGGGTTAGCATCTGACGGTGGAGGTTCATCTGGGCTTGCATGGCGAGATGCATCTGCATCTGCAGATCGGTTGGCTCCTCGTGTAGCATAAATCCCTCCGCGCCCCGGGCCACCGCCTCGTTCGTCGAAACTTGAGCTTGAGGCGCATGAGAAAAGATACCGCCCTCACCCACTGGCCCAGTCATGCCAGCGAGCTGTGGCGACATGAGCGAGTTGATAATGCTCCACTGGGGGTCAGACAGCTCTGGCATACCTGCAACTCCTGCTCCAACTGGTTGCTGCCCTAACGGATAACGGTACGCGGCCACAGCAGCCGCCGCTGCCATATCACGATCGTGATCAATACTCTTCCGGGCGTGAGCCGCAGCGTAGGCTGGCGGCAAGTGCTGAGGAGCGATGGGGGCCAAACCCGCGGATACCGGTGGCGGAACGACACTCATTATGCGCTCATCTGGCGTGTGAGGCTGTGGTCGCAAGTGGCTGCTTGAATCGATCGGTGGCTGTTGGTGTGCGCTCTGCATGAGCTGCGAGTAGTTGAGGCCACGCGTAGGTGCCTCCGCGGCAGCTGAGGGGGAACTACGGCGTCCCTGAGGCGTTCCCTGGCCTTTCGAATCCACATCCATCCTGCTGTCGTTGTTATGGCTATCGCCAGTGTCCGAGTCGCTATCATCGCTGTCGCTATCACTGGCATGCCCTTTCCTGCGCTTCGAATTGCTGATCGGGAACACGAACATGGTGTTGGCCTCACCTCCTGCACCGCTTGGCCGGTGCTGAGCCTGCCGGCGGCGACGCTTGAGGTTGCGCTTGGCGCTGCGGTCGTAATACTCGAGAAACTCCATGCGAGAGCGCTCGTAGTTGAGCCGATACTTCTGCAGGTGAGACTTGAGGTGCTCCGTCGTGAGTCCTGAGTTCGGTCCAGCCGCCTCCATCAACTTTACAAGCAAGAAATCAGCAGAACAAGTTAGTCGCGCGCTCGGCAGTCTCACTCAGGCAGAAAGCACAATACGTACAGCTAGTAGAGCCTTTGGGGACGCATTCTTGAGACCAACTGCAGCACACACAAGGCAAAAGTCAATCTCCCGTATGAACAAACAGAATGGGGGCGTTGTCAACGCACCGTCGAAGATGGCAGCCACGAAGAGGCGGTGGAGGTCGTCAGGCCAGATGAAGCGCTTGGTCTTGCGCTCGTACTTGCGCTGTTTGGGGGCCGGCTTGTCGTCGCCCGTGGCCGCAGCCGAGTCGGCTTTCCTCCGTCTGGAACTGGAGGATGAAGCGGTGGCTGCTGCTGCTGCAGGGCCGCCGTTGCTGCTGGCGTCGCGGTCCTTGGCGGCGCTGGC
>JAIKVE010001036.1:0-14152 GCA_024679115.1 Phytophthora pistaciae
ATGCGGATAGGAGGGGGGTCACCTTTAACTATCACCCACCTACGCGCTACGCGCGATCCTAAATACCCTAAAGGCTCGCTGCGCTCGCTGGGCCAGAACCCTAAGCCCGCTGCGGCTCGCACGCGTCGCCTCCGCTTGCTAGGCAGAGCACTGCTGGGTCCTGGGTTTGCAGCCGCGTGCTACGCACACGGACTGTCAAACCGCAGGCGGGGGGGCGGCTCGGCCCCGCTCCGTGCCATCCATCCCAAGGCTCCGACCAATGAGCAAACGGGGCGACTAATCTATCTTGGAATGTGTATGCATAACACTTTGGAAAGGGGTAGGGCAATACTTTTATGCTCCGACCGAGCTTGACTGGGGATTTGTATACCTATCATCTTAAGTGCGGTCGGAGATTTGATGATATTCTACCATACCGGTTTCATACAAATGTACCAGTTAGATGTCAAGAGCGGTCATATTTTGACTTGACGTACCACGGATATAATCCTATTTGTCTGCGATAGCAGCACTAACGTTGCTTCCTATCCCAGTATAAGTCTCCAACTTAAGTCTTCGGCTGCCGGAATCGAGTCTTAACCTAACGTTTAGGCCAATCAGAATGGTCATATTTTCTTTTTATCCAATCCGATGTTGCCTCTGTTACCCAGTATGGGCATTTGTGTAAGGCCACGATATTCGGAATGGAATGTGTGCGTCCATGGCGTAGGCTGGGCCTGCCTGAGATTCACAGCATGTTTAGCTATGATTTTGTGGCGGGGTAGCTTCGCCAGCGCACTTACGTTCCAACTAATCGGTCCATCTCGGCCTCGTTAAGTTGTGTACACCACACAATCCTTTAAAACCCGAGTCTTATCTTAAGTCTTGGCGGGCCTCCTATAAGACCTGGTGAAGTTAAGACTCGGGTTAAGACTTGCCGATGGAAGCTTAACCCCAACACTTTTTTTGTCCTAGAATCTAGGACCAAAACTCACTTAAGTACGCCGTATTTAGCAGGGTTTTGTCCTACAACCAGCAAAAAGGACCAAAAGTGACTTGGGGGTTGTATGGAAGGAAATAAGATCCAGGTAAGTACGAGGGTGTCATGTATAACAAAATCAACAACTGTTCGAGCGGATGTAACGGCTGAAGCCCCATACTGAACTCAAGTCATTTTGAGGAATTTGTCCTACAATCCAGGACAAAAACGAAATTGGATATGTTATTAATGACACTTTTCATTTGTAGCTTTTGCCATTATGGACGATGGTGGACACTACGCATAGCACAGAATTTAAAGAGCGAATCAAAGGCTTTCTATCCATATCAGTAAGATGTCTTATCTTTCAAAAACAACGCCAGCGTAAGCTTCTAACTTTTGGTCCTTGTTTTTGTCCTTGATTTGGCGGGTGTTGGGGTTAAGACTCGAACTCAAGTCTTAATGTGTTACTTTTAGGTTAAGACCGCCTTTAAGACTTGCCGCTGGAGATGCTCTAAGTTAGTGAAAACAGTTGGCGTAATAATGTGTCACGGCGGGCTTATGTTTTTGTCCAATCGTGATCCAGACAAAAAGATAAGTTATTGAGGGATGAGAGGCTCATACTACCTGGTAGGAGCGATCGAGCAAGCGCCACGGTATAAGGACGTATATCAACACCAGTGCGTAGCGCTATATCAATGATGGTACCATCCGATCAATGTGCATCCGGTGCCACCATAAACAATTTATTCAGCGCCATCAATCTAACACGCTAAGATTATGCTCCTCCTGCTAAGTTTGTTAGCTAAATAAAAGCTTGTATGCCAGCTACGACGCAGCGCTCCCTGCGTTCGTGCCAAAATAGTTTCGTAGCCACATGGTATGCCACGCTTCAGAAGTTGGTGGAATAGATACATTTACATGCATCCGACATCTACGCAGTGTTATTATTTATTTGTATTCTTCGAGACTATTCTAGTGTATGACAGTTCTCCGATTTTAATTTAAAAAAAGCTACAGTTTGACTCGTGTCTTTATACATATATTGCCATTGATATAAAATTTATACAAGTAGTGTGTTATTCTACTGCATCGGGCGGACTATCGATGGCGAACAATCTCGCTCATGCACGTGCACGGGCTAGACGTCGAATTTATCAGCGATATATTTGGGCGGAAGCTACGGACAATCTTCCGCTGGTACCGTCTTTTCCTGGAGAAAGGGGTAGTCGAAGACGACACACCACCAGCAAAAACGGCAAGGTGGCCGCCGGAGGTCTTAGCCGGCGTCGATCGGTATGTTAGAGAACACCCGGCTTTCTACCTGGAGGAGCTTTAGGATTTTTTTGCGTGAAAACTATTCTGAGGTCAAGAATATTTCGCTTAACAACGATTTATCGCGCCTTCAACTTTGATTTGGGTCTAACTCGGAAGGTTATCACTCGTGAGGCTACATGTAGAGAAAGCGTTCCAATTGAGGTTTGTGTAAGCCATTTTCACTTTATATATTCCTACCCAGAGCAATATGATCTACATTGATGAGACATCAAAAGACGGGCGGCATGCATACCGCCTAAATGTGCTGTTTGGAACTGCACACCACATATTAGTGGCGTTCATGGCTGGTCACACCTCTTTGGGGTACTCACTTACAGCCTTCGGCACCCGTGTGGACCGTCCTGCTTCTATTCGGTATAGCAGTTCTAGATACCTGTGGGCTTTAATATACGTAGTACAATAAAACGTTAAACCACTGTGATGGAATAAATATCACGAGTGACCCAGTTAGCGTCAAACTTTTCATCACTGACCGTTTAAGGGAACATATGTTTTAAATATTTGCTTTTACTATCGCCCTGCTACGCGCTACGCGCTATCTCCTAAACCCTAAAGGCTCGCTACGCTCGCTCGGACAGAACCCTAAAAAGCCCGCTTCGGCTCGCACGCGTCGCCTCCGCTTGCTAGGAGGGCAATGCTGGGTCCTGGGTTTGCATCCGCGTGCTTCGCACACGGACTGCCAAACCGCAGGCTGGCTCGCTGCGCTCGCTTCATGCAAGTCACAGTAGCAAAGGCCCATCGGAAAACATGTGTTCCCTTAAACGGTCAGTGATGAAAAGTTTGACGCTAATTGGGTCACTCGTGATATTTATTCCACTGTGATGACATCACAACATGAAGGACTGTTGCCACCACCAGTAACAACGCTATTAGAACGATCAGCTTACCACTGCGACTTCGGCTCCTTCGTAATAGAACACTGCTTAAGCTTCTAACAAGCATTAAAACGATCACAACATGGGAACGTGAATGGAGAGTCAGTCACCAGCGACGCATCATAATTCTTTTTATAAGGTGCGATTTATGGGGAGGATTAGCGGTGACTTTGTCAAATATTAGCTGAGCGCGAAAGTACAAAAGTCCGTTTTACCTTGTCTACTCGGTCTATTTTGGAAGTCTAAAATAGACGGCAAAATATGTGCAAAGCACAATACATGTTGCACAGCCTGTCGATATATTATGGGAATCCCATCATGGGATTCCCATGATATAGAGGACGTAAGTTGGTTCCTTCCTCGCGGTCGAGGATTCTAGAATCTAGAATCCAGAGCTGCTTAGAAAGCATTGAGTACAGTATCAGCTATCAACGGAAGACAGAAAGCACCTTCGTCGTTGGGATCACTAAACCCGTACAGTACATCATCTCCTATGCTTTTGTTGTGTTATGTGCTGCTGTAACGATGGCAAGGTTTACACGTGAGGTTTGTCTGCAATATTGTCAACAGAATTTGGCATGCTTTCACTTGAGGCCCATCACTCTTTTTAACCGCACAATTTATACTACAGCAATGTATCCATATTTATATCGCTGATCCGGAGCGCCACTCTGCTTTGACAGCTAACTGACGTGGCACAAAAGCTATTTGCACTACTGTAACCAGATGAATTCAGGCTCGAATCCTTTGGGGAAGTCCTGCAAAATTGAAGGACAGCAAAAGTTGCCATCAATTTGATTGCCAAAGAGTAGTTACCGCTATTTTTCTAGGCACGATCCGTACCATCCTTGTATAGATGCAGCTCTAGCATGTAAATTTTGGCTCCACATGGCTCCGAAGAAAACACGTACGGACTGTAAGTTCATTTACCGAAGGATGAAAGTCACGTTAAGGCGGGTATACATACATACGTAGATGTACTTACTATACTACGGATTTCAGCAGCCCGCTGCCTATAATGCATGGACCGCACAAAAATGCAGGTGAAACGACATCTACAGTATAATATACTGTAGATCCTTATCATCACAAGGCTATATTATAGCCTTGTGATGATAAGGATCCAGTCGTCAGACTAGCTTACCAGTATGCAAGAAAGGTGACTTAGTACATCAGTAGAACAGCTACGTATATAATTAACGATAAGGCTTTCCCGGCAACAGAAACGTTCCACTCATCATAACCACTAAGTTCGTGACACTAACCACCAAAAACTTGAACTCAAATCGTGCTACGTGTACTGTACTGGTACGCCGTACACGAAGCAACCCTCACCATACTGTGTACAGTCACTGTGCACTGTACGGCGAGGGTTGCTTCGTGCATTGATTACAATTTTAATTGTAATAAATGCACTTAAAAGTTTTTTTTAAAATACATGTATCATGGTTGCATTTTGCTATCTCGCCCTGCCAAACATGCAGTTGTCAGGGCTATTAGTTTTCTGGCTTTGCTAAGCTATGTCTACTACAGTACGTGGTAGTAAATACGTATGCCTTACCATGAAACATGCACTTGCCCCGCTACCTGTACTGTACTGGTTCCAGATGGGGGGGGGGGGCGTTTACAGACTGTAAAGAACGGTTTGGGCCGTACTGTAGGCTACAGTCTGTAGCACCGCAAGTCGGAAAGTCGGTGTGGTGTGCCGGTTGTCGAATGTCAAGTCGTGTTGTTGGGCTGGTTACAAACCAGGCACATGCAAGACTCCTAGATTTGCGGCTGTCAGGTCGGTCTGCTCTTGACGCGTGGTCAGACATTCTCGAATCTGCGTCGGAATGAGCAATAAGCGCTTCACCGTCAACCCCTTCGAGGAGTTGACGCTGACAGACGCAGACCGCGCACAGCTCATCGACATCGCCGATGCTCTCGTGCAGGCCAAGGTGGAGGAGTATGAAGAGTATCTCAACAACGACAAGCTAGTGGATCTCAACCGCTGGAAGAAGTTCACGAGCTCCGGCGCCACGACGACGTACCTCGAGCGGAAGAATTCCAACCCGGAGTCCAAAATGCCCGAGACGCTCATGACCGGGCCCCTACCTGGCACTCTGGACGAGAATATGCTCGGACTTATCAGCCCGACTCTCGAGACGATGCGGATCAAGGCGTCCTACTTGAACGACTTCAGCGCAGCAGCCGTGCTCGCCACCATCATCGAGCCAACGCCGGACGAGCCTTTTCGGTCTGTACTGGTCAAGTGGATGGAGATCGATATCCCCGGAGCTTCCCTCGGGTTTGTTCGCAACCGCGACTACGTGTACCTCGAGAGTTCAGGGGTCATGTCCACGAAGAGCGGCGAGCGCGTGGGCTACCACTTGTTTCATTCCGTCAATTTTCCGCAGACACACAAGCTTCCGAACCGAATCCGCGGCAACATGTCGCTCTCTTGTATCTTCCACCAGGAGGGACCCGACAAGACGGACTGTCGCGGCACGGGCATCATGGACCCCGGAGGCGACATGATTCGCGTGGTGGCGGTGATGGGGATGGTCCAAGCCACGATGGCGGGGCTGAAATACTCGTATTGTGGGCAGATGAAGAAGCTCGCGTGGTTGCTGGAGCAGAAGCACGCCGAGTTCAGGGAGAAGGGGGTCCCGGAGACGGGATCCGACTGTGTGACGTGCTCGAAGCCGATCAAGGTCTCGAGATTCGGCAAGTCGAGCAGCTCGTGCAAGTTGTGCTTCGGGGCTCTGTGCGGATCTTGCAAAGTATCCAAGAAATTGAGCTTCATTGCGCCGGATTTAGAGCTCTCTCAGCGGAAGGTGAGTTTCTGCGTCAGGTGTTTGCTAGAAGCAACCAAGATGGACACGCTAGAAGCTGCTCGTCAGCAGTTAGTCTTTAGGGAAAATGTTCAGCTACGAAGCTACGGGCTGTCGGTTGGAAGTTCAGGGTCAGAGGCTACGATCACCTCGACTTAATCGCCAGAGTATGGTGGTTGGACCTCCACGCACAGCACTACTGTAGATCAGAATTGACATCGCTGCATTTATCACTGCAATGGCAATAGGCTATGATATTATTTTTCCCGCTGAGCTTTCCGAATAATTGGTACCAGTTAGGTGGCAACGCTTGCGAGTTTTTGTTTTCGCGATATGGACTTCAGGTCGGTGCGGTTGGTTGCCGCTACGGTAGTGGGAATTGTCGAAATCATACTCGTATCGATGAAACATCCTCATGGCAATAGTTGAAGCGTCAGCCCGCTTCCAATCGATTGAAAAATTGTGTCAATACTGCTCAGCATGCTAAAAAGATTCACTCTAATGTCAGCAGGATGAGCTGCGTATCACCTCAACTGGTCGCAAAAAATAGTTCAAATACTAGTAGTAGTAGTGATGATCAGCACCTGTACGACACAAGTATGAGTATGGGGTGAAGGTTCAAGAAAAATGGTACCGGTTTCGGGAACGAAATGCAAAAGAAATTCCCTCATATCCATGCCTGAAGATACCATGTCTTAGTAGTACTTTTCGATTCGAATTTGTTGCCGCTTTAACTGTAAACTAAACGAGCACCTCGTTGACTTCAGTGTAATTAATGGGTCTGTCTTAAAATGATCCCATCGTATCGTCCGAGAATGAACTTGACTCGACAGCAAAGAAGCTTCCGAGTTTCGGCTTCACGGGGACCTTGTAAACGAACTGGTGACGCGCAGCTTCCAGCGTGTCCATGCGAGTCGCCTCCATTAGACACTTGACGCAGAAGTGCACTTTTCGCTGTACGAGCTCCAGATCAGACGCAATAAAGTGCAACTTCTTGAGGACCTTACAGGAGCCGCACAGAGCCCCGAAGCACAACTTGCACGTGCTGTTTGTCTTCCGGAACTCGCTCAGCCTCGAGCTCTTGATCTCTTTGGAGCACGTGACGCACACGTTTTCCGCCACTGGGGGGCCTTGGTCTTTCGCGTATTCGTGATGTCGTTCCAGCAGCCACGCGAGTTTCTTCATCTGACCGCAGTACGAGTACTTGACGCTGGCCATGGTCACCTGCACCATCCCCATGACCGCCATCGTGCGGATAATATCCCCCTAGGGATCGATAATCCCCGTACCACGAATATCCGTCCGGTCGGGTCCTTCCTGGTGGAAAATGCCACAGAACGACAGGTTGCCACGGATCCGGTTCGGAAGCTCGTGCACTTGTGGGAAGCTCACAGAGTGCAGCAAGTGGTAACCAACCTGCTCGCCGTTCTTGAGTTGGAGCAAACCGGTAGTCTCGAGGTAAACGTAGTCGCGATTGCGGACAATTCCGAGAGCAGCTCCAGGGATATCGATCTCCATCCACTTGACCACCGCAGAGCGGAGCGGGTCGTCGACCGAGGGCTCGACGATCGTCGCGAGTACAGCCGCAGCACTGAAGTCGTCGAGGTACGAGGTTTTGATCCGCATGGACTCGAGAGTCGGACTCATGAGACCGAACATATTCTCGTGTAGAGTGCGCGGTAGGGGCCCCACCATGAGCACTTGGGGCAGCTTGGTCTCCGGGTTGGAGTTCTTCCGCTCCAAGTGCATTACCGTCGAGCCTGCGTTTGAGAACTTCTTCCAGCGCTTGAGGTCGACCTTCTTCTCGTTGTTGAGGTATTCCTCATATTCCTCGAATTTGGCGAGCACCAGCTGATCAGCGAGTTGAAGGAGCTGAGCTCGGTCTTGACCGGTGAGAGACAACTCCCCAAAGGGGTTGACGGTGAAGCGCTTGCTGCTCATTCCTTCCTCTCCGCCGCCAACCAAATCGAGAAATGGCGTGGGAAAGTAGAGGACCGCTACGTAGCGGTACACTCGCGAATTGCGGTACAGATTCTGTACTACGAGGGAACAGCAAATCTTGGAGCTGAAGGCGTGCTGACCCTCGTTGGATCGCTCCAGCTTGGAGCCGCGGGACTCCGGGCGTCGGGGCTCCGGAGTTGGGCGTTCCAACGACGTTCCCGGCTTACAGACAACAGCGCCCTATTAGAGTCTGGACTTTTACATTTATTTTAGCAGCTAATTTTAATCTTGGAGTTTGTATGCTATTTCGTGGGACGAGCTTTTATTCGGGAGAGGTCTTATATTCGGGTAAGTACATGAAAGTTTTTTTTATCTTCTCAACATTTTCGGAGATGCTCTAACTTAGAGCCTCTAAAAGTACTGTAAGACGTTGACTCAAGTTGGGCAGTTGTTGCACTGCGAAGTGTTCCGCCATCAATGTTGGCAACACGTTGGCCAACGCTCCATTTAGTCGAAACCTACGCGTACCGCAATTGGGACATACCATCTCATACAATGCATGGATAGCGACCGTGGGCTGTACACGCACCTCTTCAGCGTTGTCACTTCGACCACCAAGCTCCGGTTCGATCAAAGCGCGGAACGCGCGGTTGTGTACTGTACAGTATCACCCCGACTGCGAAAACCTCGAACGACTCCACACGTCATCCCGGATATCCTCCCAAGTACCGTGCACGTGACAATAAAATTCTCTCCTTTTATGAGTACGTCCGACTGACTTTCAAACTTCACTTCGTTCAAGACAGCTTGATGCTTCAAAACTATCATGGATCAAACCGCAGCGCCGTCCGACGACGACAAACGCACCTCGGAGCTGAGGAAGGTGTCATGGTATTTAATAAGGCACTCGTTGGAACGGGTTCTTGCACGAGCTGCTCGACTTGCCGAATCTTGAGACCTTGACCGGTTTAGAGCACGTCACACAGTCGGATCGAGTTCTCAGACCCCCCCCCCCAAAAAATTCGGCATGCTTTAGCCCCAGAGCTCCTTTATTTGCCCACAATACGAGCACTTGAGCCTGGGGGCTCCACCGAGGAGACCTGACCTATGATGGGAATAGCTGAGGCATTCAATGACGAGCCCAATTCGCCTTCTTCCGCTCGAGGTGCATCGTTACAGCTCCAGAGCTCGAATATTTCGACGTGCTTCTCGCTGTTCAGGTACTCTTCGTACTGCTCAAATTGAGCAAATACGAGAGCTTTGGCGATAGCTATGGAATTGATCTTCCGCCGTCAGCGACAGCTCCCCAAATGGATTTACAGTGAGCCGTATGTTGTTCATTTCGTACGAAGCGTGGTGCGTGGCAAGTTGTGAAGCGCTCAAATGTAATCCCTACAGGGGCTTCATTTTAATCAGCCTTAAATTAAAATAGTGGCGGCTACTCAACATTTTATCATGACAATTTATTAGTTGAACCGTTTTCCATTACAATAAGGATATTGCCTCTAATAATAATAAATAAATAGATAAGATAGTCACAGAAAAACTCCACGTACCTAAGATTTTTAAATTCAAAAGTGTTAGCACTGGACAACGCCGAAATAAATATAACTACTCTACTCGCATGAGTGTACGCTTAACCACTACATTTTTATTACCTACTGCAGAGCCGAGGTCGGCAATCTAATAAGTACTCGTGGTAAATTATACATATCGCGAAAAGAAAATCATTGTACCGGACAATTCCTGATAACGTTATGTGAATCTTCAAACCCAGATTTGCCTGAACGCCTTGGGCCCAAACGATCGTGGACGTGAAATGTCGACTACTAAGTAGTGACATCCACCCGGGCTCGTTTGTAATGCATTTTTTTGTTGGTGTGAATAAGTGTCGGATATGTGTGTAGTTGGTGCCATTGTTGAGGACTCGTGCTGCCTGTTACTACTACTGCAGTAGTAGTAATAATACAGCATTCGACACATTTTGTTAAGTGGACACAATGCTTGCAATCGCTGAAAGCTACGATACGAATCCGAAAAAGCTCAAAAGAAAAAAAAATACTCGTCTAACACCCAACATTCCTCGTAATTCCTTATATATATGTAGATCACTTGAAAAAACATTGCCATTGGGCTTTCTCGTTGCCCCTCACGGTCAAAACCCACTCATCGTGCTATCGGAGCGCGTACTCTCGAATGAGCAGCGCCCTGAAGATCCATAGACGCTGGACGTCACTGTGTGTTTGTACACGAACTGCACTCGCGCTGCCTCCTCCGTGTCCATGCGAGTCGCTTCAATGAGGCATTTCGCACAAAACGCCACCTTACGCTGTACCATCTCCAAGTCCGGAGCGATGAAGCTCAGCTTCTTGGGGATCTTGCACGACGAACACACCGCACCGAAGCACAGCTTGCATGTACTGCTGGACCTGCCGAACTCGCCAAAGGTCCGTCCCTTAACCTGTTTCTGACAGGTTACGCAAACCGGTTTGAACGCCGGTGTTCCGTGTTCTCTTGCCTCCGCGTGCTTCTGCTCGAGCAGCCACGCCAGCTTCTTCATCTGGCCGCAGTACGAGTACTTGAGCCCCGCCATCGTGGCTTGGGCCATGCCCATAATACCAAGGGATCGGATCATGTCACCTCCCGGGTCCATGACGCCCGTTCCTCGACAGTCGGTCTTATCCGGTCCTTCCTGGTGAAACATACCGCAGAACGACATGTTGCCCCTGATGCGGTTCGGCAGGTCGTGGGTCTGCGGGAAGCTGACCGAGTGCAGTAGATGGTAACCCACGCGTTCTCCATTGTCCAGACGCAGGATACCGGTACTCTCGAGGTAAATGTAGTCGCGGTTCCGCAAGATACCGAGTGAGGCGCCCGGGATATCGATCTCCATCCACTTGACCACCACCGAACGGAACGGTTCCTCCACGGTAGGCTCAACGATCGTGGCCAGCACGGCCGCGGCGTTGAAGTCCTTGAGGTACGACGACTTGATCCGCATGGACTCGAGCGTCGGACTCACGAGGCCGAACATGTTTTCGTCCAGCGATCCGGGCAGAGGCCCCACCATGAGCAGCGCCGGCAGCTTGGACTCCGGGTTGGACTTCTTGCGCTCGAGGTACATCATCGTGTTGCCGTCCTTGGAGTATTTCTTCCAGCGCGCCTGGTCGACGAACTTTTGGTTGTTGATGTGCTCCTGGTACTCGGCGAACTTGGCCATGACGAGGTCGTGCGCGATCTGGATGAGCTCCGAGCGGTCCTCGGCCGTGAGCACCAGCTCCGGGAACGGGTTCACGGTGAAGCGACTGCCGCCCGCCATCTTTTCCGACTGAGTGAGCTGCAGCACGCGCGAATTCGACACTGATGAGCAGGCATCGGACGGACGCGCGCACTTCTCGGCGAGAAACGTGGAGTCTCAGTTCTTTGGCGAAGAGGTCCATTAGCACTCGCACCATCCGATTTGGACCCGATCTTGATGGCACGGTTGTGACGCCGCTCGTCCATAGTGACGCCAAGTGCAAAGGCAAGCAAGTTGAACGCCAGTCGCACGACCCCAGGCAGAAACGCCGACGCAGGCTAGAAACCAGTCGCGGCGGCGCCAGCTGCACCGCAGAAACAAGTCGCTCGGGCAAAGATCGACACTTCGCCTCGCTGCAATCACTGCAGCGGCTTCGCGTTGATGGCTAATAAGCAGACTGCTTCAAGGCTTGAAGCAAGGAGTGAGGCGAGCGCATAGAGATTGAAGTCTCTCCATGACGAAGTCCATCACGATGGCTGCGTGTGCGTATGAGGAGGAGCGCAAGCGAGCAACTTCTTCTCCTGGTACTTTATGTCCGTAATTTTTGTCTGGGTACGAGCGCTTGAAGCCGCATAGCGTTCAATGAGCGCCTGGACCACTGCGTCTTCGGTTTCAGCAGTCGGCGGGCCCTGGTGGGTGCGGCGGTAAGGCAAGCGGACAACAGGAGGGAGCGAGCTGCTGCTCATTTATGCGGTCTCCGCTCCGCTGAGAAGTGGACGCCACTCACTTCGAGCGGTAAGCCGACTTTGAAGATACACGGCAGCACCACAGGACCACGCTGGCGCCTCCGGTTTGTATTGTCGGGACGGGAAACCAGCCCATCAACGAGGAGGCAGGAGGAAGGTTTGAAGATGTAATACCGTTCTTGCTCTATTATGGACAGGCAGGCTCGGTCTCCTTTCACAATGACCGAGTGGAGCTACAGTAAGGCCTTCCGATGCGGGGGTCTCTCGGTGGGGAGGTGAAGGTCCGACGACGCTCGGATAACGTTGGTAGACATAACTGCATCGAGCATTTTCGCGTCGGTCAATCGTCGTGTGGGTACTGTACCGTACTTGTATCAAAGAACGAGTTGAAGACTCCCCGAACTCTGCACTGCAGTTTGGAGCGCAGGACGATTTGGCGGAGGTTGGAAAAGCGGTGTTTACGGCTTCAAGCACTTCCTTTCGCTGATCCCGGTTGTCCGTGCAAGCGTCGAGCAGCCATAAAGCTCACTGAGCTGCTCAGATCAGTGCTCTGCTCGCGACGGCGGCAGGTCTCAAGCCGGCATTTACGACGTCAGAGCTCCATACTGGAACGGGGAATCTCTAAAACATGCCTATTTCGGCGAAGTATTTGCAAAACATGCTGTCAGTTTCAAAACATGCTTAGGTACACTGTACCATTACCCGACACAATGCGGCCTCGCGCATTATTAGCCTCGCCTACAACCCGCGCTAATATAGTTCCTGTCTTGTGTCTCCACATGCGCCTCTCGCTCCATATTCACAGCGCTGTTGTTGATGTGATATATATATTGTTGCTAGACGAACACACCCAAGACTACATTTAGTTTAGGATATGCTCTTCAACTCTGAGATTTTCTCAATACTTTAGTACATCAGCATTTGAGGATGCCTGCATGTTCGGAATACATGTTTGTAGTTGGCCACAGATATAAGTGGCATCAAACCTCAATGTCAGAACAAAACCAAACAAAGAGAACACGATTGTTTAAATTTTTGCATCCGGTGGGCCCAGTTAGCGGGGTTGATGTAGACCTACTGTCTAGCTGTAGTGCTCACCCTGAGTTTTATTGGCGTTAACCGCAAAAAATAAAAATAAAATGCATCCCTTCGTTGCTCACTAAGAAATGAATTCAATATGATCGTTTTATATTACCTGGGTAAGTGATGTTTGCAGACGTATCGGCCTCCTTGCACTCTGTCATGGCCTCCTAAATCGACTAGGTATCCGTATCAAAGAGAACGATAATTGATACATGAAACACGAGTACGCACTGCGTGTACTTAAGTACCTTACATACGATCCATATTTGCTTACACTAACATACGTAGCACTTGCAAACGCCAGCGATTGCTGTAATGGCAACGTTTGATAACACTACCTACCTACCTGTGAGCTGATTCCGCAGCGTAAATATGGCTGGACACACCGAGCTGACGTACGAGGCTCTCGTGTGCTTAAGCTGGCAGAATCCAGTTAGATGGCCATATTTGTGCTGCCAGCCACATCCGCCGGGGACGATGACAGCTCTCACTAATAGTGCCCTGTGCTCCACATTGTACACGGTACATTGTACCTAAGCATGTTTTGAAACTGACAGCATGTTTTGCAAACACTTCGCCGAAATAGGCATGTTTTAGAGATTTCCCATACTGGAACGGATCCCGCAAACTTCGTACGGTACACTGTGTCACATTGAGCTGCAGCACAATGACATCACCGGTCTTCAACGTTTAGGAGGAAAATGATAGAGTCGAGGCTCCCAGCAGTTTGTGCAGAGGTTCCCAGTGATGGTCACATGTCAACATTGGTACGTACGCGGGAGCCACTTCTCAATCCATGCCAAAGTTGTTGGGATTCTCACGGCATAATGACAGCATTTCCGCCCTCGGCACCAGAAAGTATTCGCAGGTTAGGTAGTTTGTTGATGAGATGAGCGAGCGTTTTGGAATCCAAACTCGGAGTTTTACATTTGTGTACAACACACCACCGTCTACATACTTCGTTCAAGTGAAAACCAAATGTTACTTCAGCTGACTAACGCTACTTCACGTGCGTGTCACTCATGATGACCACCTCATTGATACATACCAAATGCCGTCTCCGAGCCACCTCCGCCTCGCTCCGCTCGTCGAAGAGCGCGACATCCAGCGCGTCGCAGCGCTCGAGGCCGCGTCGTACCCCGCGGACGAAGCCGCCA
>JAIKVE010001037.1:0-14151 GCA_024679115.1 Phytophthora pistaciae
CCCGACATGGACGACACGGACGGCACGGACGGCATGGCTAAGGCCCCCGAAATACCCGGTACGGACAGCATGTTAGGTGGCCTCCCCAAGCTCGGCTCAGTGAGCCTGTGTGCAGTCCCGGATGGTCCCGGCAAGCAATCCACGATCGAAGCCCCGACATTCCCGGCACCAACGCCATGCCGACGACCTCGTCTAGTTCAGCACGCCCGTGGTCCCCGACCAGCCCTGCGCGAGCAGCATGCTCGCGGACCCGAATCACCCCCAATACGGACGGCACGTCCACGGCTTTGATCAAGCCCGGAATGGACTGCATGCTCGCGGACCAGTCCATCCGGAGCGGATCTCATGCGCGCGGCCACCGATCAGCCCGACCCGGGCGGCATGCCGATCCCCTACTGGTTCGACTTGGACAGTACGCTTTTGGTCCCGGTCAAGCCCGATACGGAGCGCACGTTCGTGGCGATCGACAACTTCGACACGGACGGCACGCCCGCTCCCCTCTAGAAGCCTTGCGCGGAAGGCATGGCCGCGGTCTCTCAGAAGCCGGACATGTACAACGCGCATTCGGGCCTCGACCAGCCCCATATGGACAGCCTGTCGTAGCTCCCAGTGAGCCTCGTAGATCGGCGGACGACCGGAGCTCAGGATAGTTTTAGCTTACATTAGATTAAAGGAGCAATACATCAAGCCGTTTGCATTGCTATACTGAAACGTAGAGAAGCATCTCAATCTTGACTTATCGAAGTCAATAACGACATAAACGCTCTATACTAAAATCTAGATAAACATGTCAATGTCGACATCTCTGAATCAACCATGGCACCTCTATACTAAACGCTATACAAACATGTCAATGTTGACAAGACCGCGAAGCCAACATCTCTGAATCAACCATGGCACCTCTATACTAAACGCTATACAAACATGTCAATGTTGACAAGACCGCGAAGCCATATTGCCATGGTTGACCATACAAAATCCGATACATACTGCCACGTCTCGACGTTTCTTCACGAAGCTCCTACAGAAACCAATGTAAACACATCTTCATTTTCTTCATGACGAGACATCATCTCAAATAATTTGCTAGGGGCGAAGTACCGCGTTAGTAGGATCAGGTGAACCCCGCGCCGAGAAGATAGAAATTACAGCAGCGCGTTGGGGAGACGTTGTTGGCGCAGCATATTTGCCTTCAGCCCGCTCAATATCATAGACCGGTAGCAGCAGCCTCTGTAGTGTACTTGTACACGGCGACAGCGGGAGTATGAGATATCCAAGACCATCGGAAACATCGCCCAGTTATCGAATAGTATTTTCTTGGCCAAGACAAGTTGCTAAAACCGTCAGTGCTACACTCATAATGACGCTCGTGATGCTAGAAGGAGAATCGGAGAGCATGAGGGGGCGCCAAGGCAGCGATGGCAGCCCGGCTTAGGGGTCGGAGAGCACAGGCCGGTAGAGCTACCGATAACGAAGGAGAATCCGCTGTGGTAGCTGAATACACATGATATATTCTACGCATGTGTGACGTCTTCCCGGTGATCCCATGTACTAGTCTCATCGCTCCGTAATCACTATGCTTCTGGGAACTACTATGATCCTCATGCCCACATGCTGACGTGTAAAGTACTTGGTGGGAGTATGGATAGCATTGTCCACAGCACGACGCCTACCCAAGACAAGCCCATACCGAGACTTGCAGGCATGCACCAAAAGGTATGGGTCTATGAGCGTCTAATACACGAGCGACGCTATGGTCACATTACTGGTTATGATAATGCGCGGTCCACCTCCCGCTATTTTTCAGAAATTTACATTAGGTTGAAGCGCTAAAATGTGGCGCTCATGTTGCACTTTCAAACGTAAAACCACGCGTGACACCCAATCGAGGCGCGAATCGACCTACCACGCACGAAATCCGCAAAGCAATTTGATTGGCCGGAACCAAGTCGGCGGGATCTCGAAAGGTAGCCTCGGCCGTATGGCTTGAAACGGCACTTTCCCCCGAGGTTTTTCTTATCCCTGCAAAATCGGGATAACGGTCGCCGGTGGGTTAACAAGGGCGACATGATCTTGCTTTGAGGGGATTGCATCTACGCACCCGTTGACTACGACTCAGCGAACATTTGTCTCCACGCATACCTGGATATGCCGACCTACCAGCGCGAACTATTTCACGAACCGCAGCTGGTGCCGTATTTTGACAACACGTGCATCAAGAACGATCGCTTTTGCTACGCGTGGGAATGCAACTATCTGGGCAGTGGCGCTCCTTGCGTCCGCAAGCACCTCAACCGATTCCACGGCTTCTGTTTCAAGGATCCTCGCCAAACGCACGCTGACTCTCCCTAGCTACTGGGTGTTGGAAAACGGAGGAAAGTATGGACCGAAGTTACATTCACTAGGCTTCGTGTGAGCTTCAACGTAGGTTGCATAGCGTGTAATGTAAGTTAGCTAGTAACAGCAAATGTTCACTATTTGTTAGTCCGCACAATATCATAAGACCGTTCAACGCATTCGACCCCCACCCCCCACCCACCTAAGACACACACGCACGCACAGTCATTAGAATATCAATCTATGATTTTCTTGTGTCCTAGCTGTCCTAGCTGTTAACTCAATTTGCCTACCAGTGCTGAGCTGATACCTTCGCTGGTGAAAACTATGTGCTTAAGTATGAGAAACGATACTCAGTTGCTATTTTGTGTAGGTAAAATCACTGGATGTTACTATGCACGGTCCTTTTGTTGGGTTTCAAGCTATGGTTAGTTACAGAACTTTTACCAACTAAGATAACAACCATACTACAATAAAACAAGAAGGACATTAGAATTATAAACTTAAAAATTCTGCAAGTCTCCCTGTGAGGCTGTGTGTTGGCAGGCCATCCCACTCTCCAATGCTGGCAGCACCGTTTCAATCTGACTGATCGCAGCCAAGTAGCGTTGGTGGTCCATAGTCTCGATCATTGTTCCCGTCGCGCCGTGGGCAAGGTTGCATCGTTCACGCCAGAACTCGCTCATCGCATCCTTCAGACCTCTTCCAACACGCGAAAATTCGCCAAACACCTTCGTATCCTTCTTGTTGATGAACTTTTGCATTTCATGCATTGCGTCGAGGCACCCTGGCACATTCAACAATCAGAAGCTGTCTTCAAGAAAATAAACAGACCCATGACGTCTTACCATCCACCTCGGGAATTGCATGCCTATCCCGAAAACCGCGAATCATCCCTTCTGTGACACTAGAACCGACAAATATGCGTTTGTGCAGCAGTAGGCGCTCGTTCTCAAGCTCCAGGCGAGTTATAGTCTCCTTCATTTGGTCGGAATCCCGTTTGGCATCATTAAGCTCCAGCTCCGCACATTTCAGCCGGTCATCCACCACGTCTTTCTGCTCCTTCAACTTCTTCATGCCAATCGTCAAGCCATTGGCTTCCATTTTCTTTTGTAGAGCTCGTGTTTGGCATGCTAGTTGATGCTGCAGCGTCGGACACAGCGTCTTCGGCTTACGATCCAAGTCAAGATGCTCACGTTCCAAAATCGCTTTAGCATCATTCACCGCACGAGCGTCCTCATCAATGGAGTGTTTCTTCTTTGTGAGCTCTTGCTTCAGAGATTCCAACTTTTTCTCTCGTTCTTCCAAGTCTGTCTTCTTCAACTCCAGCGCTTCTTTCAGCTTCTCCAGTGAGTCTTCCTTACGCTTCAAATCTCTTCGACATGTTTGTTCGCTGTCCAGCTTGGTTTGAAGGCGCGAAAGTTCTTCCTGGAGCTCCGCGTTTCTCCGAACAAGCTCAGTGTTGCCGAAAAGATCGCTTTGCCCACCCACCGGCGTCGACGTAGTACCTTCAACTCGACTTGAGTCGTCTGGGCCAGAGTCGGGTGGCAATTGTTGCACGGCTTGCTGCACTTCTGGATCTTCCTGCAGAGTGGGGTCGTCCGCCACTTGATCTTGCTCACGACCTGGTCCAACTCGTCTTGTCACGTCTGTCCTTGGACTCGTCGCTCCTTGCAGCTGCTCGTCGTATGCGAGCTGCAACTGCTCCAACAACCAAGGTTCATGTGCAGCTAGCATTGTTGCATGCCCAGTGAAGGATAGGAAATGCTTATTTCCAGCAACATTACTGTAGTCAAGTCGTTCATTGCTGTTCCGAGCCGCTTGGTTTCGTGCTGCCAACTCGCGTTTCTGGTAATTAGCCAACTTGTACGGTTCACCGAGCGTGCGGCGCTCCCTCTTTGGCTGTGCAGCCTTTTCGTCCAGCATCTTGCGCGTGAACTCTGCAACTGCTATGGGGACAAGCTCTTTTGGCAGCTCTTGAATGTCGGTCTTCGGGCCGAAGACGGGGCTGTTGTTCTCCGTAGGGCCATTGCCTTCTGTAGTTCTTGTTTTTTTGCGGCCGCGCGCACCACCATTTGCTTGTTTGGCCTTGGCGCTCACCGCCCGTTTTTTCCCCTTCTTACTTGTCTCCTCGCCGGAAGCAGTGGCTCCGCGCTTCTGCGCCGATTTTGACATCGGACCGGTCTTCTTTGCGGCGCACATGCGATCAATCTCCCCGTTAGTGATCTCCTGGTTTGCCAACGTTGGTTAGTTTTTGAAGAACGCGACAGTGTCAAAGCCGTACCCTCCGAAAAACGATCGATTGACTAGTATTCATTTCGGATCGATTACAAATCAATATCAACTCAAGTGGAGAACAACGGCGATGACGGAGGATATTGCCCTCATGGATACTACGTGGACGCAAGCACTGGACCAGATCTCTGACGCAGCATGTGATAGAACATGGCACCAAGGCAAGATTGTCGTGCTTTTGCGGGGTCTCGCCGGTAGCGGAAAGACAACGTTCTGCACTCGCCTGGTTCAGAGACTCCGTAGCGCTTTCCTGGACCATGTTAACCCTGGGGGCAGGCCATGTTACCTTCGCGTCTGCAGCAGGTCTTTATTCCAAGACCAGAGACGGCGCATTGGTGCCTATTTCCAGGACGTCGTGTTTGCGGATTTCGAGTTGTCGTTGCATGCTGCAGACGTCATCGTTGTGGACGACATGAACATTACCCAAGCTGAATGGCAACCACTCGTTACTACGGCTGAGGAATACTTCGAGCACAACGAGGTAGACGGTGAGGTCTGTGAGGTGGAATTCTCGTGTCGTAACCAAGAGCACTCCTTCCAACTCAACCAACGCTCGACGCATTCACTGGGCCATGAAGATGCTAGTCGTTGTTACAGTGACTTCGTCTCTAGTGCTGGCATAAACACTCCGGGTGTTCGGACGTTCCACGTGGACCCAGATATCTAGGCTACGGCATCGAGTGTTCGAAGCAAAGCCGGAGGCAATGTAAGCTTAGCGGGTAGCAAGAATACAAGCAAGCATTCGGGCAATGATTTATTTGTTGTAGTCATTCTGGGTATTGCTGGGTTTAAAAGAAAATCAATGGCCGAACGTTCGTTTTGCCAGTGTGCGCATCGCTAGACGGTGAATCACTGATATCATTGCTTGTAAAATTACAGCGTTTTGTGTTAGTCACAGCATTTAGTATGCCAATCGGCCCTTGGTTGTTATCTACAGTTTAAAATGACTGCATTTCAGTATACCAATGAGAGGACGCTCGGAGAAAACCTTGGTGTATTCCACACAAAATAGTAACCTCTGTGTAACCACGTTACACCAATCGGCGTTTTGTTGCTATATACGTTGGTAAAATCACTGCGTTTAACTATACAACTTAGCCATCGACTTGTACGACCGATATTTCGATCAATAAAGAATGATACAGCGCTAGGGGCAAACCAACTAGTATTGAGCTGTCTCTTGACTATATCGTTGATCGCAGCCTTGCAATTGTCCGGGAGCTAAGCTGTTCCAGGCGGACTTCTTCGTTCAGCGCATCTTCGGATGGGTGTGCCCACTTGATTATGTCTTGTGTGAGTAGAGCGAGAGTAGCGAATGCATTCCTTGACGTAGCGCGCGATACCAGAAGATACGGCTGCTCCCTCTTGTTTGCCAACCCACTCTTCGATCTCCACTCCGTAACTACTATCCCATCTAAGGTTTCGCCCTGAACTTTATACACCGTCGACGACACCGCACAAACCAGTGGGAACTGCTGAATCCGTATAGACAGCGTGCGTGGGACTCCCTTTACACACCCCGCCAGCCCGATGTCACAAGGGTTAAATGCCTGGGCGTCGAAAAAAAGAGGAATATGTCGACATCCGCACAACCCTGCCTTATCTTCGCCGATGTGCCACGATCAATCCGTACAATGACAGCTGGGGGAGGGATGCTGGGTGCTTTCACGGTCAAATCTGCAACGCCATCGTATACCAAACGAAACATGGTATCCGGGTGGTAAATAATTGCTTCCAAACGACCAAGGGTGCCATTTGCAACCAGTTTTTCAGCTCGAATGTTCTGTGTCACCTGGACTGGCATACCGATGATGAGGTCGAGATATGGAGCCATAAGGCCAAACTTAGTATCTGTCAGCGACATTACCATCCGCACCTCTGACCGATTCAGCTTGTCCAATTTTCCCTTAAAGTTTGCCACAACTCGCACAGGGTACTCGCCTTGTAGCAACAACTTTGCAGCTGTCGATATGAACAAATTGTTGATAGAGATCCGGGTAGCATTGTCTGGACTCACAAAGGTGCTGTAGCGCTCGTTGGCGACTGCATCATTCAACGCCTCGTCGTTTGTCAGCAAACGAGAATTATTTATACGGACAAACTCAGGAGTCCAAACACCTCGTCGAGCTTGCTGGCAACCATGACCCTATTGAGGGTCCTTACGAAACCGGACAGATTCACTCAGCATGATAACGTCCGTAAACGATTGCCATAGTACATAACCAGCCAGCTCATCAGCAGAAATCTTAGTCGATTTTCGTTTGGTCTTCGTAGGGTCCTTGAACACGGGTTGCCCTCCCACAGGTGGCAACTACAAAAACTCTCCCACAAGCACGACGTGAATTCCTCCAAATGGAGCATCTGCGACTCGCTTTGCTACGCGCAATCGATTGTCCAATTGAGAAAGTTGGTATTTCTTCATCATTGAAATCTCGTCAACAATGATCAAATCCAGAAAAGCAAGTGAATCCACTGACTTCTTTCGTCGAATTTGTAGCAAAAAACTCGCTAGTGTCCTCCCCCCAATAAGCGTAGCCGCTTTGCCCGTCAGTGCAGTTTTGACTAGGCAATCCGAGCGCCCCCAGCTATTGCAAAGTGCATGGACAGCGTCAATAATGCGGCTCTTTCCGGTCCCACCTTCGCCTCCGAGAAACATTCGCAGTTGGTTATCACGTAGAACAGAACGTAAATCATCGACTGGAACTTCGGATTCCTCAGCACGCTTCCACCGCGACAGCAGCGCTGGACCCATGAGGCGGAAAGCATAGTGTTGCTTCTCGTTGTGTAAACTGTTTTGAAATCCCAGAAATACAGGCGTATCGTTTCTCCACTGACAGTGATGAAGACGCATTGCGGATCAGAGAGGGCTGCCATTCCAAGTTACGGGAGACCAGTGCATCGCTCAAAAGCTCAATGACCTGCGTATCACGACCCACTGACACGTTGGATGGAGCACATATGAGCGCGTTGTCCGTAGTTACAGCATGAACCCACTTTTTCATCAGTTCAACAGGAGGTAGTACAGCCGTAGACCAGCTTGCTCTTGTGCCACAAGCTAGACCTAGGTCCTTCGCGACGCTATTAAGTATTTTGTGCTTCTTGAAGAGATCGATCACATGCGAAACCTTGTTACTCGGGGCGATACTAGTCGGACAAGCCGCGGGATCGAGGGAGACACTATCAAGAACAATTGTGTCATCATTTTCCAATTCCCACATCGAAATAAATGCTTCTTCCTTCTCATTCGCTCTAGTGACCTCATCGCTAAAATCAATATCATCTCCTCCGTCGAAAAGGTCATCGTTGTCATCACTGCTGTTATCGTCACCGTGCCAAGGGTTCGCCTCTGCTTCCCGGGCTGCTTTACTCTGAGCTTCGGCCTTCTGTAATCCACTGTAATAATCGTTCATGTTATCCATGATGGTTTTCACAAACGGAGTGCAAGTATCCTTCCACGTAGTAAACGCATGTGCCCATGATTCTTCGTCGGACTCGTCAGCTTCGCCGATAATATCTTGAACTGCTCGAAACGGTTTGAAAAGTACTAGTGAAAGAACCGCATATTTCCCTTTCGTTGGCGATGCAGAATTGCTGCTCATGTACGGCATACGGAAACCCTGGATGACAGGCACTGCTGCTTCATATCGTTTACCAAGACAATGTGTACTACGGAGCGGGTGTCCAACAATGAAAGAAAATTTTGACCTGACAGCATTCTCGTGCTTTTTTCGAAAATACCACATCTTAAATTCGTACAGGTTGATATTTACCAAGGCATTCGGGCGGAATAAGTGGTCGTCCAACACGGAAGCAGCACGAAAGCTGGGCGCCTCCACATCTTCACTGACGTTAACCAGTCTGCATGAGTATCCATCGGATCTTGTTAGCTGCCGTATTGCATCCCCCAGAGGTAGCGACGTACATCCTGCGCTTGAATAACAGCACGAGCCTCTGTAAAGGTATAGAGCAGCTAACGGACCAGCTACTTCTTGGCGATTGGTCATGCAGTAAACCACACCAGCGACGCGTTTGCGACCAAGCGTGAATGAGTCGTCATGTGTTTCCAAAGTAGTAGCGTCAACTCGCTCGCGCTCTTCACGTCGCTTAAGTGCTGCTACAGCAACAGCAACTTGGGAGTCGACTCGTTTCTGCTGTTTGGTCACGTATTTACAGCAATAATGAATTCGATCGGCTACATCACTACCTCCGAGCAAGATCTGGATATCGTGATTGCATTTAAACGTAGCCATGAGTTCATAGTTGAACCCGTTCATGAATTCGTGCCCTAGACTCCGGCTAACTTCCACACCAGCTAGTCCAAATGATGTACTCGCGACTCTTTCTCGAGAAAATCGGTAGCGGAAAAAGTTACTGTTGGCGGTAGTGGTTGATTGCTTGAAACAGCTTTTGGTTTAACACGACAAGTGCTGGTTCAGCAGAACAGCTAGAGTTGAAACTATGTAGTCTTGTGCTGATCGGTCCATTCTCGCCTCTGACGGTGATGGCGGAGTAGCTTCTATCATTCGCGTCATATTGTCATTCCGAAACGGGTCATTGTCACTCTTGCATATGGTCATTCTTGCGGTGTTCGCCTGTTCAAGAAGCTCTTTCGCAAGCGGTTCACCACAGCATATCGCGTTGCCAGTTAGATTTGCTTGGTTAATTTCGCGCTCGTATACAATGCTTGTAGCCTGGGCTTCAGTGTCGCGACATGACGCTTCTGTCAGGGCTTGCTGCTTGATCTCATTGTCGGAAAGCATGAGCCGCCGCGCTGGCCAGTATTCTGGGCGAAACTTTAACAAAGCATTGCGTAGTATGTGTTGGGAGCTAAACTCCGCGTTGCAAGCGCTACATCGAATGAGCGGTGGTTCCATAACGGAAGCTCTCATGCACGTAGCACGGATCCCAGCTTGAGGGTCTTTCCGGGCGCAATCCGGTATCGGTAACGCTATCAATTCCGTGAAGTCGGCACCGCAACTGGAACAGCCACAGACGTCAACAGGAATAGATAGGGAGGCCATTGCGTACAATACTTCGCGCATAAGATGCCACTCGTTCACGAAATATACTTCCGTCTGTGCTGTTCAGCACACTTTCAATGGCAGCTGAGTTTGGCGGGCACTGATTCAACCAAATTAAAAAAATGTATATGTAGCGTGCCTCTCCCTTGAGTTTCCACCATTCCAAAATATGCTTTGACATCACCAAATAATCCTCGGAAGGGCACGCAATCCGGTATCGGTAACGCTATCAATTCCGTGAAGTCGGCACCGCAACTGGAACAGCCACAGACGTCAACAGAGATAGGGAGGCCATTGCGTACAATACTTCGCGCATAAGATGCCACTCGTTCACGAAATATACTTCCGTCTGTGCTGTTCAGCACACTTTCAATGGCAGCTGAGTTTGGCGGGCACTGATTCAACCAAATTAAAAAATGTATGTGTAGCGTGCCTCTCCCTTGAGTTTCCACCATTCCAAAATATGCTTTGACATCACCAAATAATCCTCGGAAGGGCAGCCGTTTTCTCGATGTCGGGTCCATTCCAAGCGCATACTTAATAAACGCATCGATTTGTCGAATAAACAGGCGGGCCGAGGCGCAGTCGTTGCCTAGACTTGCTTCTCGCAATTTCGCTTGTGTGGGCATCCGAGCCTCCAGCACGTCAAACAACGAATCCACGGATGAAATACCAGCATAGTGAGCAAGAACGAGTGAGTTGTCAGTGTTGGGGGTTAGCGTAACAAATAGTGCTGGCTGACCAAACCGAGTCTGATACGCGAAAGCTTGATGACGGCACTTCGATCGCTCGGCATTACTGCCCCAAACAGAACTTGTCCCAATCTCCACGGACTTTAAAAATCTTTGGGTGACCGAATCGGCTGCGGACTTCCACGGCAAACATCCTTGCCGACGTCGCTCGTTTTCGAGTAGAGCTCGGCCGACTTGATTTGCATTAATACTATCGTATCCATCAAGAAGGTGAGGAAAGCGCTGGCAACGAAAATGGTTCTGAATGTACATATTTCGTAACGAAATCCTGTCGAACGCGACTAAAGAGAACAGCTCATCTTCCGCAAACTGACGCCCACTCAGCATTGTGTAATACTTCACGCATTCTTGTACTGACACACTAATCTGTCGATTTTCCCCAGGATGGCCCCGCCCCAATGGAAACAAGTGCGGGAACATCCGAGCGAACAAATCTCCGGTCACGTCGTTAGCGAATTTATCCGATCGTTTAATTTCAAACTGACGCTCGTTAGTCTTCGCCGTGGCGGGATGCTCCCTTGCAAGAACCGGTGCCAAATCATCACAAAGCCCCATTCGTCGTTCAACCACTACAGATTCATCCTGATCGCAATTTACGTGCCAATTCTCAGAGTCTCCACGGATATTTTCCTGTTCTGTAGTCATATCCGCATTGAAAGAATCGCCCGAATCATCAACGTGCTCCGCGAAGACATGGTCAGTTTCGTCATACATGTCCGCCATGTTAATTCCACCTTCGTTTGGCAGGACGCTCGCGTAGAGGTGGTTGTGCGTCTTGTAGAACTTAAATACGTCACGTACGCGCTGCGCCCGGATCCAATGCATCTTCCGCACTTGCTTGAGATGGGGTAAAATCCCCTACCACGACCACACGATACGAGTCCACATCGTTAATGGGGCGTGGCAGTAGCAATACTGGAGGCCCAGGCGTACAATCAAAAGCGATGCAATGCGATCGAATACAACGGTGCCTCCCACCCCTCATCACACGAGTCATCGCAACGATGCTGACAAGCTGGGTCATAAATCGCTCCGGTAACGTAAGACCATTTAGAGGCTGCGGAAGATTCCCAACATAAAAACCATTAGCAATCGCAAACTTTGGCAGATTTCCACGGCCCAACCAGCGATCACACTCTTTACAGACAGTGAGCCAAGCTCGTGGAGAATCGTTTTCAGCTGAATAGCACTTTATTCCTCGTGGGGATACCATCACATCTTTCAAGTCTTCCATGAACGCGGGGGCTCGATATTGATCAACCAAACCGGCCTGTTGGTTGCGTTTCACCACAGAGAGCGTAGCTTTCATCTTATCCATGTAACTGCAGTCAGTATCCTTCATTCTTCGTGAATCTATGCGCAGGCATAAACGGTCGCACACGGCGCACACACATTCGTCAAGTCCGTCCGCCCCAAGAGCGGCTTGGAGCCTCCTCAGGCAATCCTGCCTTTCACTGTCACTCAGCTCGTTTTTGAATGAAATCTGCTCTTGACCAGCTGCGATACGGTCAGTACCAGACATCAAGCCAGTTTGTAAAACACCATCGTCCGTGGTGTCTGACTGTCCGCGGGTTCTACGGCGCTGCCTTTTGGGGCGTTCTCTTTTGGAGCGTTTTCTATTGGAGCGTTCTCGTCGTCGCCGTGTTTCCATCACAATCTGTTCCGATGGCTGTCCTTCAATATCTTTCAAATTACTACTATCCCCGTCAACATGGCGGCGATTTCGTGATTGAGTGTGTGGCGACGGCCGGGCCCCAGCATCATCTGGAAAGACACTGTCCATGACGCCATCACATTCTACATCTTGCACTGCGATGTCCGTGGCGCCGCGACGGACTAACTGTAGACGGGTTCGCGAACACTGTTTCTTCGCGCCTTCTCGTCTTCTTTTCTTCTCAGCAGCGCGGGTGGATCGGTGCTCCACGTTCGTATCGATATCTTCATGACCATTGCCACAACTACCAACCAGAACCTCGCGACTCGCAGCATCACCACTGGAAGCTCCATGCACACACACTGGGCCTGTGCAAACTCCACCCAGAACCGTACAATCCATACCACCTTCGCCACAAGCTACCCCACAAGCCGAATCAGTTCCATTAAAAGCCTGAGGCCCCAGTAAGCCACCAGCAAAAGCTCCATTCACACCTTCTCGACCCGTGACACGTCTAGGCAGAATCTCATCAACCGTGCCGCCACAAGCTTCAGCCAGAGTCCCACAATCCATGATACTATTGTTATTTAAATGGGGCGCCACAATCGGCGTCGCTTTCTCAGTGGATCCGCATGCTGCCGTTCGATACCCAGCTCTCGTCGTCGCTCCACATCCAAATACCCTAAAAGGTCAGTATCATTGTCGCAGTCACTCGTCCTCGCGCCAGGTCCCATCACTAGGACCTGTGGAGTAACTTCCGTCCGCAGCCGCTGATGGCGCGCTTTCCACGTGGCTGCAAACATTTGCGCTGCGGTCATGTCATCTGCTGGCCCGGACAAAATGCTTGGCAGTGATTCCTGTCCACCCCACCCATCTAGTTCCTGGCGCCATGCATCATCAAGGTGCTTCAGTATGTTGTCCTCATCGTTTGTCCTTCGTTGCCGCTTCATATTGCTTGCACACGCCCACTTGACGTCGCGCCCTGCAAATTCACTAATGGTAGGTTGAACCTGGGCACGGCCAGTCCTATTTGTGGGGGAAGAAGACGCTCTTCTGCAAAGATAGGTACATTGGCTGGTATATAGACTGGTCTTCAGTATGTTGGAGCGGGGCGGTCCTGTTCAAAGCGAAACAAGACAACGATTCGGCAAAGGCTGGTAGATTGATTGGTAAATAGACTGGACTTTAGTATGCTGAGGTCAAGCCAGCTCGTTCTATCGCGGATAAAGCCAAAAAAAGCAACCGCTACGGTACCGCATTACCCATCTTACATTACACAATACTATGCCTGCTTGAATACTTCATTTCCACTTATGCATTTGGTAATGATACATTCCGCCAGATAAACCATTGCAGACGCAATGATTGGTCTCCATGCTCAGCGAAAGCAACACGGTTTGTGCACGCCGGCGCCACAAGCTCCAGTGGAACCCCGCAAGACGTACCATGCCCATTCACAGCCTCTCGCCCGGCAGCACCGCCGGCACCAGCCCCCATCCGCTCCCGTTCCTCGTCCTCCCCAAGCCGCTCAACACGCGGCCACCATTGCTAGCACCCAAGCTCCAGGAAAGCTGCCTGCATACACGAAAGAAAGCAACACGGTTAGCACCCATAGCTCAGCCGCAAACGCCACCGTCGCCGGCGCCACAAGCTCCAGTGGAACCCCGCAAGACGTACCATGCCCATTCACAGCCTCTCGCCCGGCAGCACCGCCGGCACCAGCCCCCATCCGCTCCCGTTCCTCGTCCTCCCCAAGCCGCTCAACACGCGGCCACCATTGCTAACACCCAAGCTCCAGGAAAGCTGCCTGCATACACGAAAGAAAGCAACACGGTTAGCACCCATAGCTCAGCCGCAAACGCCACCGTCGCCGGCGCCACAAGCTCCAGTGGAACCCCGCAAGACGTACCATGCCCATTCACAGCCTCTCCACCGGCAGCACTGCCGGCACCAGCCCCCATCCGCTCCCGTTCCTCTTCCTCTCGAAGCCGCTCAACACGCGGCCACCATTGCTAGCACCCAAGCTCCAGGGAAGCTGCCTGCATACACGAAAGCAAGCCACACGGTTAGCAACCGTAGCTCAACCACACAT
>JAIKVE010001038.1:0-14141 GCA_024679115.1 Phytophthora pistaciae
CAAACAACATGAAAGGCACCATGGCGGCAATGACAATTTTAGCATCTGTTGTTAACCCATGAGACGAGGGCATATCTTCAGCCTCGTCCATTTGATCAGCCATAGACGGCTCAGGAACACCAGTTTTCGTTATAGTCGGCATGGAAAGTGACGCTGTATCTGAAGAAAACGAAGTACTTGAACTTGTCTCGCTGCCCCCCTGCACCATACGGATCCCGAAGGCATTTACGCCCTGGGATCCCGACATGGTAACCGACATGGTATTAGGCCGCCTGTTTGCAAAGCTCGTGACCAACAGTACCTTTGGCGTATCCCCTGCACTCCATGTGCACAACATATCCTTGAACGGACCCGTCAGCGTAGCTGGATCCTCCACACAACCAAGTGTAATACCTGCTCGTACCGGACAACATGTCACTGTGGTCCGAGAATCGCCGCCGTCTGAGCGAGAACATCGTTCGAGTGCAGTATACCCCGTAGGACAAGCGGTGCCTGGGGAGTAAAAGTCTTGAGCCCACGGTCGGTAATGTCGAGGCAGGCAGAACCTCGCGCGATCAATGTACGCCACCTCATCACTGTATATGCCGTTGCAGGGAGGCGGAGGGGCCCAGTCGGTTGGAACCGGTCCAAGAAACGAAGTGATGGTGCCTTGCGGCTCGTGTTGGAAGAAACGCATGCTGAAGAATTGGAAGTTTTAGTCTTGCCCAGCAAGGCTGTAAGGATGGTGTTTGTCGCCAAGATGAACCATTATGGACGACAAGGACCAACACAAAGGAACGGTCCGTCCAATATTATATATTATATTACTTGACGAATAAGTGCTTGACCATGATTATAGGATTTGCGCGTATCATTCATGTCTGATGGCCCATTTAGTCAAGGGCCTAAGGTTTATGCGCCGGACAATTTTGCGCGAATCGCAACCACAGCATCTACTCGCTACACTGTATCATGTCAAGCCATCGGTATCACGTTGCTTACTCAAATCAAGCGACAATTGACCAAAGGGCAAACAAGCAAACAATAACGAATTCTCGGAGACAAGACAAATGCCCAGGTACCCGAAAGCGCGAGGCAGCCCAAACAAAAAGCCCAGCCAAGGTTGGCCGTTCGTCTCAAGACTGTTTCCTGTTACAGCACATCTGCAGTCAACGGTTTAGTTTAGGGACTCTGCACCAAAAAGTTAGCGCGCGCGGTAGCCGACCCGGGTGGCTCCATTTAGCAGTGTTCAGCGGCTGACAGGCTTGACAGGGCCCTCTAAAAGGCTGGACACAGCCCCTCCCAGCGGCTGAAATAGGAATCTGGCACGCACCTAACCACTAACACATCCGTAACAAGACACTAATACAGTGAGAAACCGTTCGATGGGTGGGCCTGGGTTCTTCTCGACGATTCGTCCGTTAGGTTTACGATGAAGCATGTTTCGTCTCGAGTCCAGCATACCGCACAACCCAACCATGAATTTATCCCCCAGAAAATGCTACGTCTCATGCATAAACGCATAAAAGACATTGACAATTTTTTCCATCTTTTTATTACTACAATTCGGCCAGTTTTCAGGTTCATCGGGACCGACGCCTAGACGCCCCCCGGAAGTCGTCGCCGGAAGGGTCCGGGCAGCACCACTTTTTACCATTCGGTTGGCCCGCCGAGTCAGCTTAGACTTTGGACTTGTGGTGTGATTTATCGGCCAATGTGAGTCGTCCAATTACCCATTTTAGACTTTGCGGCTGTGGTAGGAATGCAGATATGCCTGCAAGAGCTGTTGTTTACTGAGAGGTAGGCTAACTACTGCCAAAGCAAAAACGTAGATTGGCAATGTGACCTGCCATACGAAGTGACAAAGTTAATTCAGCTATTCATCCACGAAAGATAAATAGACCGTGATCTGCTGCTTGTATTAATGTCATGTCTCTCTTATATCCTGTCTCATCAAGAATCATACAATCAAGAATACTCAATACTTGTTACTTACTACAAAGTACAATCTCCACTCTACCGAGAAACATCTCCCCTCCATCAAACCAAAACCAAAACCAACGCAATGAACTCCATCGTCACCAAGAGATCCTTCTCTGTCCTCCGATCCCTCAGAAGTATCGGTCGATCCTTTGAAGCTCATCCCTTTGAAAGACTTCCCGTCACCCAAAAGGCTGCCCCTGCTGCATGGGGTATTGCCTTCAAGAGAGTTGGAGCACAGGCTGCCTTGTAAGTTGATCACTACCATTTATACTTTTGCCCTCAGATATGGATATCGTACACTAACTTTTTTCGTCTAGATTCGTCCCCGCTGCGACTCTGCTGCTTGGATGGCCATTGGTAGCTAGAAAGGCCATCAACGGTCACGTTTAGAACTCATACTGTTTTTGAAACGTTTTTGGGTTTAATGATTTACGGCCGTTTTGGAGTTTTAATACCTTCTAGCACCTCTTGCTCCATACATACAATATGCGATTTCCGCACATCTCCTACATATTACATAGAAAGTAAATAAAAAAGCTGAGATTTAATTATTCAATCAACTATCATGAATGTGAAAAACAAATTGGTATTGATAATCGCGACGCTACTATATTTCTTTTGTATCCTGCATTGTAGTCAACTTCCATCGACCATTGTCGTCGTCGTCTTGTATCAGCTTCGCTTGTACGTGCTTCACCATTTGGTTTAACTGTCTCTCATCTGCCAATGAGCTCCGACTACCATTTTCAGGCCACTTGACTGGTACATCTTGGAATAGTAATGGAAGGGTGGACGACTTCCAGTTTCCATCCCAAGGGCTGCGCCAATTCAAAAAGACCAAAGCGCCAAAGAAAACGAGTCCAGCAACCAGTAAAAGTGCTGGAAATGACAGGAATTTCCAGTGAACACGAATGCAAGTGTGCTCACTCTGTGCATGTCCTGGAGCGAATTGCGAGCGACCAGATAACACATGTTCCTGGAGATCTGATTGCGTACCGGCTGTGCGCATGAACACACCCATGGACGTGGCGAGGCCGTCCATGAATTTGTTCACTGATGATAGATCCAGATTACTGTCATTGTACAGTATCTTGAGCCATGGCTCACCAAGGTACTTTGAGCCGCCCGAGTGGTAAAGGGTGACATTGTTCATTTGGTCGTGGAGGTAATCTTGCATAGATTTGAGCGAATAACCACCATCCAAACCAAAAACACACTCCTCTGGGTAGTATAATACCTGGCGGCGGTATTGGAAATGGACGTTTTGGTTTTGTGGCATGTCAATGGGAACAGTATGAGTCGCAGTCTTGTAAGGTAAAGGGTTGCATTCCCGTAGAGTTCCATTGACATAGGTCTGATTCAACCCCAGTTGGAACCTGAGCCAAGACGTGCTTTTGTCCTCGTCGAGAACATTTTCAAATGTGTTTACAGAGTGTAAAAGCCAGCTGGCAACTTCTTCCTCTTGATATTCGCCTTTAGACACCTTGGCCTTGTAAGCCTTGGCGCAAGGCTGAAGGGCGCAGTCAAATGCAAATATATTCTCGTCGCACTCTGTATACTCGCTGTTTCGACAGCTGTCACTAATGTTTGCCGACAAAATTCCTTGAAATGAAGTCAGGGCCGTTTGGTCCCAGGGCCCATCGCGAAAGTTGGAGATGGTGCTCGCAAAGGAACTGTTCAAACAGGAAACAGCTAGTGGTGCAAGTGGCTGGTTGCTGGGGTTGTCGCGACCAATGTGCCCGTCGAAATTGCTATGTAATGTCAAGGATGTGTCGATTCCCTTAACCGGCGTATATGTGTATTTAACCCAGTTGTCGATGCCTGGAGTACCATCCTCAGCAGCGACCTTTCGAATTCCGGTAGTGCGCTTCAGCTGTTGTGTAACATCCAAGCATTTATGACACATGGACAGAGTAGTAAATACACCATCTTGTGCATTGCTTACAGTACAATTGGCCGTAGGACATTTGATATTGGGTTGAACGCCCTTGGAGCTGGTTGCAGGAGGCTGGGATAGACCAAGGAGGACCGCTAGCTGCATGCCAAGGCTGGGATTGAAACCCTCTGAGATTGAGTTTGGCTGTGGTAAACTATAATCCTCTGAATAGTTCAATGCTCGAGGAACTAAATTGGGAATGGAATCTTCGCGGATGCAGTTTTGGGTCGACACAGATGCCTGTGAGAAAGGGTCGACGGCTACTGTCAAAAGCAGTAGAAGCGCTCCATACGCAGCGAGGGGTCTATATGTTGTTAATTGTTGCCCGTGTAGTACCCAGCATCAATCATGTAGAATTTCAAATACTTACGACAGCTTGAGCTTGTGAACAAAGGTGACAATAAAAACAACACAGCCCCATATGCCTCTGCTGGCTCTGTCGTACATGTTTAAATCGACCAAGTTGCGTGGCTGTCGAGAGAACCAGATCCATTTCAACTGACTTATTCCTATTCATTACGTTAACATCTGTATTGGAAATCAATACACGGTTACTCACCCTCTGATAACGGCAATGCGAGGGCGGCTTTGAAAATAGCGGACAGAATGGCGATGATGGCGTTGATACTTATGGGTGCTTTCCACTGGTGAATGTCCTTGTTTTGAAAGACCCGGAGCACAATGATAATGGAAATAAAAGCTGCAATACTCAACAACGCCGACACCAACTCCCATCGCCAAATGGTCAGCGGTTGGTGCCAGCGAGAGCGACTTTTCGCCATCTCGTTTGCTTGGAGAGTGATTGGTTCGCCATCGTCTGCAGCAGGTTCTGTTGAAGCAATAGGTTCGTATTTGGATAGATGATGCGATGGTTCGATGGGCTCGTTTTGTGATAGCACAGAGGATGACAGGTTGGAAACAGTGTCAGAAGAGACTGGCTTTCGTTTGATATTGCCTGGTGCAACTCTAGGAGCTGCTGAGATATCGTGCTCCATTATGTAAAGAAGAGAATGTGCAACCAAAACAGACCAAAAACGAGCAAAAAAGAAAAAGAATGGTAATTAATGATTTTATCAAATCGGAAACAAGTCAAACATCCAAGGAAAAAAAAAAAGAATGGGTTAAGGAGGGAAGAGCCCGTGTGTTCGTTTATGCCCAACTATTAGCGATTCGGATACTTTCTGTTCGGCATCTAAAGCTGACCTCTCGAAACGAGGCCCCCTTGTTCAATCGGATCAAAAAAAGCGCCTACAAAATAAATCCAAGCTCCCACTAGTTTTCAGCTGGCTGGTAAGGCTGGCTGATCTCCCTATAATATACGCGAAAGCAGTAGTGGCCGGAGTTTTCCTTTGAGCAACGGCCCGCTCCTTATGAATCCATATGAGTCTTTAGCCCTATTCTGGTTAGCCACAGCGGGCTGAAGACAAAATATGCCTGAATCCAGTACTAGCGCTTAGGCGATCTATGCACGTTGATATTACACAAGCAGCCCAACCACGCTGGTAATATAATTGACCGACCATGGCCAATAATTACGGATACACACTGGCCCGCTGTCGGAGACTTTACTGCATGCTGAACATTGATTGGCCATTACCCAGGCAGAGAGACAAAGAGGCCTGATTCTTCAAAGCCATAGCGTCGTTTGCAATATAACTCTGTGGTTACCAACAAGATGCCAATCGCCCATCCATTACACCATATGGGAAATCATTCTTGAAAACCTACAAACAGCGACTATTGTTGTATCGAAACCAGAAACCATGCCTTCATCATCGGAAGACGAGTCGACAACAGTCGTTCACATTCACTCTACCATTTTCCTTACTAAGGTCGAGACGGTCACCAAACAACGTTCATCAACGGCAACATCTTCGACACCATCACCGACACTTACATCCCTGGGAAAGCCAGGCACTACCAATCTCGGTCCTTTAACCACAACGTTTACTCCCCCCTCGAGCTGCAAAAACTTGAGGAGTGTATACTCAGACAATGTCTCTGGCGATAAAAAGTCGGCATCTCAAGATGTATTTGTCTATGGCGTTACATGTGTGTCGCCCAACGACCAATACTTTACTCACGACACTGCATGCTTCCCTGAAGGCTACGCTGCGGCCTATGACAACCTGGCCTCCACCACTGTATACCCAATCTACTTTCCCGCCTCAATATGTCCTGACGGCTACGATACGGCTTGCGCCATCTCCAAGCCTGTGCATTCAACAACCCGAACCGATTACCACTCCGAGGTCTATCCTTTTATAAGTAGTCTGTTAGAACCTGGACAAGTAGCTGTGGGTTGTTGCCCAAGGTATGTTGTGTCCTATCTTCAACGAACCCTGTCTGTTATTTTGGCAGTCACAAAAACACGACCCAGTTACTAACCATGTATGAATTGACACACAGAAATCTCCTATGCGATATCGCGGTACCCTTCCAATGCACAAAATTAATAGTCCGAAGCGATGTCTTTCCAGTTCACAAGGCGCACAATACATGTGGCAAGGAAGATGCGGCTACCTCGTCCTATTCCTTTAATACCAACGTCCAAGCTGCCATTACTGCACCTGCAGTTGTTTTAATCCAACCGTGGACTGAGCCTCTGCATTCAGGAACCTCGGACGCCCCTTTGTATCCCATGGCTACGAAATCCAGCAGCGCAACCACACTATCACAACATTCGACTGGCTACATGGGTCTGATAACTCTACTGACGACTTTATTCGTGTCTACAAGACTGCGATGAATGATTTGAGTTGTCTTTGTTTCTCTTGCTCATTAAAATGTAGCTATATGTATACCCATTTACTCAACATGCTCTGTTTTACTAATGAGCTCCGTCTTTCTCGCCTCTTGAGCTCTTCGTGAAATGTCTAGATCCTCGTGCCAGTACAACCTCGTCTTTTCGCCAGTGAACAAATCATTGACTTGTTCAAGGGACAAGGACCGTGTTTCGGGATAGAAAAAGTAAATCAGGGGAATGAAGCAGAAATTAAAGACGCAGAAATACGCATATGTGCGCCACCCAATGCTTATGATGGACACTGGCGTGACTTCTACGACGAGGAATGTAAAGATCCAGTTGGATGCCGTGGCCAGTGCTGCTGCTCGTGTTCGAATTGCCAATGGTGCGTATTCGGCAGGCACTGTAACTGTTAGCCGGATGATTCACATATTTACAGCTTGTCAAAAACTTACATAGCCAGGGAATGGCCAAAAGACCAACTGCAAAACTGAAGATGAAGAGGAACAACATGACAATGGCCCCAATACCTGCAGCCTTGCTTCCGTCATGGACTGTAATTGCGAGAATAGCCATGGTAATACATTGTCCAACAGCAGCGAAAAGCATGAGCTTTCTTCTTCCCAATCTGTCAATCAGCCAAATGGGAACCATGGACGACAGCCAAAAGACGACGCCAATGAAGCCAGCCAGAAGCAGCGACAAGTTATGGGAAATGCCGACAGATTGTTGAAAGATGACAGGTGCGTACTAGTCACGTCAGTTTAGTCAACTTAGGACCTCAAAATAACTTACGTAGGTGATGAGATTGACTCCGGATAGCTGTTGCATGAATTGGACACCAATACCGAGTAGTGTACGATGGAAGAACTTTTGTTCGCCATTCTTGAACAGCATTTTGAATCCACCTTGACTGGTTGCTTCTCGCTCTTCCTTGATTGCAAGCTGGATTTCTGCCATTGTCTGATCCAATTCATCTGAAGCACTAGACGCCCTGTCGGGTTCTCTTACTTCCAGACGACCAAGGATCTTTCGCGCTTCGTCATGACGATCGTGAGCAATGAGCCATCGAGGTGATTCGGGGAGACACACGATTCCGCAAAATGTCGCAATGGCAAAGACGATTTGAAAAGCCAACGGGAAACGGAATTGCGATTGGTTGGAGACGTAACTCATACCGTAGTCGACCCAGTAAGCTGTCATGACGTCGAAAATGTTAATGGCAAGCTCAATTGCCAGACCTTTACCACGAGACTTTGCCTTCATCAATTCCGAATGCCAGACAGCTAAAAGTGTTAGATGGTATAAATTAGAGTTCAAACGTGGCAAACGTACGAATAGTACTGGTGTTCATGCCATTGCCTAAGCCTGCGACAATTCTACCAACAATCATTTGCGGAATACCATATGACGTTGCTTGGAGTAGAGCACCAATAGACAACACGACGCATCCAATCATGATGCATTTCCGACGTCCGATTTTCTCGCCAATGAGAAAGCAAATAATGGCGCCGAAGAAACAGCCGATTTCGTAAATGGCCACCACAGTGCCTTGCAACGCAGCACTGCCGTTCGCACCGTCCGTGGTATCGATTTCGGGAAACGTCTTGGTGAAGTATAGACCTGTAAGTAGTCCAGACATGACACCTTGGTCATAGCCAAAGAGCAAGAAGCCGGAACCCGCTGTGGCTGTAATAGCCCAATTAAGGTTTCGTCCCTGAAGAGCCGACATGATGGCTGACGGTGGCAAGGTAGTTTGCTTCCAAGGTAAATTATCGTGAACTGGTTTGTGGGATGCACCGTGATATTTAAAGGGAGGTATAGACTACTGCTAGATGGCCTAATTGGTATAGTAATCGCCTACTTGTAAATAACCGAAAGGCAAATGCTTGGAAAAGGGCGAAAACTAGGCACAATTTCCACTTCCCCAGATCCAAAGGGCGATTTAGGTATCTGGTAGCGCTGCCCGATTCGTTTAGTGGAGACTCAGGCAGTGCTTACAGGTGCCTTTTAGGGAGTTTATAGAGCATTCAATAGCCGACCTCGGCGACTATGGCTTCCTATTTGGGTACTTGGAGTGAACATGGCATTGTGGCAGACACCTAGTGGCTGAACAGTATCATTTAAACGAGAATAATAAAAGAAAAACACGGTCTAGATCAAAGAGGCTAATATACGTTTGGTTGTAATTACGGTTAGAGAACTACAACTTGGTTGTGTGTTGGTGTCTTGAATGCAGTGTGACGACATGACGGACGCTAGCTGTCATTAGGTCGAAAGAAATGCAGTAGGGTTACAGTGACGGAATTGCAGATTCAACTACCGGAATCTAATCGATTACTACAGTACCAGATGGCAGGAGATAAGGTGGCAGCAGACCCAGAACAAGGAGCGCGTCTTCTATCCTACTCGGGCCACTCGTAAACACGGCGGCGTCAACCATGGCTGTCTGTAAGTTACTGCAATTGCTTTTTCGCCGTCCAATACAAAAAAAAACAGATAAATTCAGCCGGACTTGACTCAAGTCATGGATTATACTGCCTAATTTGCAGTCATTGTGACGAGATTGGCGTTGCGCAACTTCAGTCGCCGATCAGTGCCTCGTAGAAATTTACCCGCCCACGCACAAAGGGGCATGATATGCATGAAGGAGCAGTTGGACCGTTGAAAGCTTTGTTGAAAAATGCCGTCACATTAGACTCACTCAACATTTAAACTTATCAGCTCCGTGGGCGCCTCCCTGCTTTTTAGCGTCGTATTTCCCCGCATCAACCCCCACGGAACATCGCTACAATGCTATGCCGTGCTTTTGTTGTAGATCAGGCTGAAATGAAACCCTTTTAAATAAAATAACACAACTTCAGCTTATGCGCATACTCCTGAACTTACTGACACAACATTTGAAACTCAAGCGTCTGATTCAATAATGGCAGACACAAAGCCCCAGGTGGACACGTCGGACGATGTCACTGTGCCGCGCGCATGGAATCTTCAGCCCCCGGCGATCCTGCAGAATATGAGTGCAGAAGAGCGCGAGAAGCTGGAGAATCACGTTCGGAGAAAGATTGATTTTCGCCTTTTGCCCATGATGGTACTCATGTACGTCATGAATTATATCGATCGGTACGTTTTGCCATGGCTTTGATTGTCGCGACTTACACGCTGACAGCACAGAAACAACATTGCCGCCGCGAGATACGCTGGCTTGGAAGATGATCTACATCTCGATGCCAAGGGAACACAGTTTTCGGTAGGCTCTCATCACATCACGACATAAAAACAATATCTAACGTGTTTGTAGACTGCTGTCAGTATTCTCTTTGTGGGATATATTCTCATGCAAGTGCCGTCAAATCTGTTGCTTAACAAGATTGGCAAGCCGGGAATGTACCTACCAGCATGTGTAAGTATTGCCATTAAAATACGATGGAAATCCGCTAATTATTTAGATGATTGTATGGGGTGCAATTTCTGCTGCAACAGCTGCCTGTAACAGTTTCGGTGGCTTGATTGCCTGCCGCTTCTTTCTTGGTTTCGTTGAAGCAGCATACTTTGTGAGTCGTCTTTCCACGTTGAAAGTCTCCAACTAATTGATAAGCCTGGCTGCCTCTATTATTTGAGTTGCTGGTACACTCGCAAGGAACTTGGTGTTCGAACCACTTACCTCTACACCGGCTCTCTTCTATCCGGTGCCTTTTCAGGTCTCATCTCAGCTGGCATCACCAACAACATGGACGGCGCACGGGGTTTACGTGCTTGGAGATGGCTGTTCTTGATCGAAGGCGTCATTACTGTCTTCATTGCCATGACTGCTTACTTCATATTGCCAAATTTCCCACGCACTACCTCATGGTTAAACGAAGAAGAGACAGCCATGGCCGTTTGGAGACTGGAAGAAGATATTGGTCAGGACGATTGGGTCAACAGCGAAGAGCAAACCTTCTGGCATGGCTTCAAGGCTGCCCTCATCGACGTTAAGATGTGGGTTCTTGTAAGTAATCTTCTTTATTCGCTGGTACGAGAACAAACTCTTACTGACCGAACAGCTCGCCTTGTTATTCGGAAACGTCTCGGCCGCTTCAGTCACAAACTTCTTCCCGACCGTCGTTGGTGCTCTCAACTACTCGCCCGTCAAGACTCTGTTACTCACTTGTCCACCATATGTCCTTGGAATCTTCACGACTCTGGCCAATGCTTGGCATGCCGATAAGACTGGTGAACGGTTCTTCCACGTCTCCATTCCACTGTGTCTTGCAATTGTAACCTTTATTATTTCCGCCGCCACCACAAACACTGCTGCCCGATATGTCAGCATTATGCTCATGGTAAGTTACGCATATCAATAGATCATACTAATCGCTAATGAATTAGATCCCCGGGTTGTACAGTGGCTACACCACGGCTCTGGCATGGGTCAGCAATACGCTTCCTCGTCCACCAGCCAAGCGAGCGGCTGCTTTGGCTTTCATCAACGCCATCTCCAATGCAACATCGATTTACACGGCGTACTTGTACCCGAAGAACAAAAAGCAGCAATACACTGGAGCCTGGATTCACAACTGTCTAATGGCGGCCATCGCTATTGTTGCTGCTGGCGTGCTTCGAATCATGCTGGCGAGACTGAACAAGAAACTCGACCGAGGTGAAAGAATCGAAGGAGGAGTTAATGATGCCCCTGGTGAAGCGGTCGAGAATGGATTTAGATTCAAGTTGTAGTTACTGCAAACCATTGATCTCGTACTTATGAACTGTTGTCTTGGCCAGGCCAACCTTACTGCAGTGAGACACCCTTGCTAAGGCCGACCGAAAGTCTTCTTGTACGCCAATATTAAAGAAAACAACGGCAAATAGTAAAATCAAATAATCCCAAAAGCACATCGTGTTTTCCAGCTAAGAATGATTGCAAACGACATCGTGCGCTGCTGCCTCCATTCCGTCACGTGTTCACGCCATATTCACGCGTTTGCCTAGTCACGTCACCTTCACGCAGCAAACGCATCAAATCCAGCAGCATGCCGTGATGGCACTTGGAAAACGGCATCAGACGAAATGGAAGACCCAGTCACTATAGAAGATAGTGATACAGCATCGGAGCTGGACGAGCTTCGGGATGTTCTCTCTACCGAAGACAGCAAGAAGAGGAAAGCTGAAAGCACCATTTCAGAAAAAGTGTATTGGACAGACGAATCCGACACTGTACCTGTAAAACCTAAAAGGCGAAGGCAGAAACGCAAATCTACCAAATCAGACAAGTCCAGAAGGTCTAGCAACAGGATAGACGCAAATAACCTTGACGAGGATGAAGAAGAGCCAGACCATGATACGGCGCTAGACAGCCTGCCGGAATATGTACTGCAACGACGACAAAAGTTTGACGCCAAAAAGAGATTACATCATGAAGCAGCTCTCATGGTACCTCCGTCATATGAGGGTATCCATCTCGGCGAGAGAGCTATTGGTGACGCACTCAAGGAGCGTCCAGATTTTGAGCAGTCAAGCGGCATCAGGCCCTCTCGTCCCTACCAAGACATTGTGCTGCCTGAGTCCGCAGGAGTGATTCCTGCTTCAATCGCACAGTATCTACGAGATTATCAAGTCGATGGTGTCAAGTTTCTGCATCGCAAATTTGTGTACCAAGAAGGTGCTATTCTTGGCGACGACATGGGCTTAGGCAAGACAGTACAGGTGGTTGCGTTTCTTACGGCTGCTTTTGGCAAAACTGGCGATGAGCGCGATGAACGAAGACTGCGCCAAATGCGATTCACAGACGATAGATGGTATCCGCAAATCCTCATCATTTGCCCGGGGTCTCTAATTATGAATTGGAAGAGCGAGTTGAATCGTTGGGGATGGTGGCATGTCGATACGTATCACGGAACAAACAAGGACGACGTGTTGGGTTCCGCTCGCGCTGGAATGATTGAAATTATGATTACGACTTATGAAACGTACAAAAATGGTCGAAGCTCTATCAACATGGTCAAATGGGATGCCGTCATTGCGGACGAGTGCCATCGGTTAAAGGACAAGACATCGGAAACGACAAAGGCAATGAATGAAGTAAATGCACTCTGTCGCATCGGATTGACTGGCACGGCTATTCAAAACAAGTATGAAGAACTCTGGACTCTTCTTGACTGGACGAATCCTGGCCATTTTGGAACTAAAGCCGAGTGGTCGCAGACAATCAGCAAACCGCTAGCTGTCGGACAGTCTCACGAAGCCACCGAGGCACAGTTGAGCCTTGCTCGGCAGACGGCAAGGAAACTGGTTGTAAATCTTCTTCCTCGATTTTTCATGCGACGAATGAAGAGCCTCATTGCGCATCAACTTCCGAAGAAGACGGATCGGGTAGTGTTCTGTCCATTGACAGATGAACAGCGTGGTGCTTATGAACGATTTCTCGACAGCGATGATATGGAATTGATAAAGTCAATTTCGAACATTTGCGAACATGGAAATAAACAGGGCTGGTGCTGCCAAAAATTCACAAGTAACGAAAAACCATGGCAGAGCGTCGTCTTTCCTGCCATGATAACGCTTCAAAAGCTGTCTAACCACCTTACACTCTTGGTACCCAACACGACAGATCTGGCCGAAAAGCAAGAGTCGGAGCTTAAGACGCTCCAGCATTGTTTGCCTGATAGCTGGCAAACGCTGTATCAGAACAGAGACCAGATTACAAGTTTGGTGAACCCAGAATTCTGCGGCAAATGGAAAGTACTTAAGAAGCTGTTGAAGTTCTGGCACGGTAACGGAGACAAAGTGCTAGTATTTTCGCATAGTGTTCGACTGTTGCGAATCCTGCACCACCTCTTTACCAATACAAGCTACAGTGTCAGCTATCTGGACGGGTCAATCAAGTATGAAGAGCGACAGGCCATTGTCGACACCTTCAACTCGGACCCAACACAGTTTGTCTTTTTGATTTCGACCAAGGCTGGTGGTGTTGGACTCAACATTACATCTGCCAACAAGGTCGTCATTATCGATCCACATTGGAACCCATCATACGACCTGCAAGCGCAAGACAGAGCGTATCGAATTGGCCAAACCCGTGACGTGGAAGTATTTCGACTTATTTCCCTGGGCACGGTTGAAGAAGTCGTATACGCTCGCCAGATTTACAAGCAGCAGCAAGCGAATATCGGCTACACAGCTTCATCTGAGCGACGATATTTCCGCGGCGTGCAGCAAGACTCCGATCGAAAAGGCGAGATTTTCGGCTTGTCGAATATATTTACATACCATAAAGACAGCGGTCTACTTCGAGATATTGTCAACAAGACAAATATTGCTGAAGCTAAAGCTGGCGTTAGTCTGGTTGACGTGGACATGGGACAAGCGGCAGAAGATGAAGATGATATGATAGTATCCAAAAAGGAAGAAGAGGATGATACTGGAGTGCGACAATTTGCAGCACTACTTACAGCTGATAATCAAAGGAGCACCCAAGACACAAAAACAAATAAACCAAAGACGGATGTCATCCAGGCG
>JAIKVE010001039.1:0-14137 GCA_024679115.1 Phytophthora pistaciae
GGTCACTCGTGCCGGCGCTAGCGCTGGCGCTGGAGCTCGAGACGCCGACGGCGGCGCGCGCCGGGTCCAGCTCCTCCGCCTCCATGAGTGATGATCTTTAAATCTGAGAAGAGGAAAAGATATGAGCAGCTTTAGACGGACGGGATTGGCTGAAAAGGATGTAGCCAATCAGATAGCGTCTGGGAGGATGGCTTCAACTTCAACGTTACATGTAGGTCATGAGCATTTTGACGGCACTTCTCTCCTACAACACGAAGCGGACCTTAGATGATGCTGGCTGCTGTTGTGGGGCAGGGCAGGAAGTTCCGAACAGCCTGTTCCAGCGCTTTGCGGTCGGCGGGCGACTGGAACGCGAACCACGAGAGCCCGACGCCTTTGGTCGTTGTTGTGGCTGTTGTGGTTGCAGGCAGAAGGTGTTCGCCCTCCGTCTCGTGGTCGCCGCCTACCTTCAGCACGGAGCTGAGCTGGCGAGTGACGTAGGCTTCCACTTCGGTCTCGAGGCTGGCAGACCACCGCGGCGTGTTGACTCGAAGTGCCTTGTCCACCTCCGAGGACAACGTGCCGTCCGACATGCCGCCCTGCAAGGGGGCAGGAGGAAACAGCAGCAGCTGGTACTGCTGCACCCCAGCGGTGGTCTGCGGCGGCAGCTTTTGTGCCTGGAACTTCAGTTGTTGCACGGCAAACGACTGCTCCCACGCGAACTCTTTACTCGGGGGCAATGGGTTCAACGCCTGGGTCGCTGTCTGCGCGCAAGGCGAGACGGAAATCACGGCTTGAGCCACACGCGCGAGATGCGGGGCGTCATCCACAAAGTCATTCCAGAAGAGCTTTGGCGACCGCCCCGCACTCATTTCCCACGTGACCACGTCCTCGAAGCCGCCTGACTTCTCTGTAAAGTCACCAAGCTGGGTCAGCAGTTGCGTGCGAGCAGCACCACTGCTGAAGCCTTCACTGGGAAATATACGCTCCGCTATCTGCACCACCAGAGACTTTACGCGTCGCTTGCCAGATATTGAGAGCCCCGTGCCAGCGATGCGAGGGTCCAGAAGCATGCAAACCAATTCGTGGGAGCCAATGTGGTGCTCGATCAGTGACATAACAGTCGTCGTTAAAACCTCTTTGTCCTGCTCCGGTAGTAACTGCGAAGAGGTGGACTCGACAATTGACAATAGCCACAGCCAGAGCACGACGTACTGCGCTGATGTCGTTCCCTTGGCCTCACTCAGCGCCAGCATCCAGTTGAACGGGGTAAGCAGCTTGTCCACGACGCGCAACTTATTCCAAAAAGACGACACTTCATCAGAAGGCACAGAAACCTTCGCTTGATATCGACGGACATCTTTCTCCAGAAACACCATGCGCTTGACCAGCCTGGGGACAGCGTCCCAGTTTGACGACTTTAGCAGGGTTTCCACTTGCGGTCGCAACGGTGTGATCTTGGATATGCCATGAGCCAGAAAAATCGTCTTGTTCAGTAAATCAATAAGAGCCGGGAACGTGTTCCGCAGCTCCTTGCGCAAGACCAGCGACTGACGGAGTAAGCACGCGCTCAGTAGCATCTGCGTCTTTGACTTGGCGGCGATGGCACTGGCACTGTCAGGGTCTTGGCCGGGTGTCGACAGAGCTAGCTGCTGCTCCAGCCGCAGCTGCTGGTACATTAGTGGACACTCACAACAGAGACAAAACACCGCCTCCGGTGCCATGCTGAGTCGTAAACTCGATACGACAGCATCGAATTCTTCACGTGGGGAGCAATATCTGCAGCAATCTTCGTCCGCCGATATAGTTGATGGGTCTACTTTCCGATACGTCTCCTTCAAGGGAACCACTCTGCGGTGTTCGTCCACAGCCATCCACCGGTTGCACCACTTCAACGGCGCCCCTGTTGCTGCTCCATCCTGCTTCTTGAAGTGTCTGTGCACAAGTGTAAGCACTTCGCACTTTCCCAACTCCTCCTCCATCTTCTTAGAAGCCACATCCGCCAGCTCCTGCAACACCTTGGTTTTCGCCTGCTCTGCTGATAACCGTGGTAAGCCCGGACGCGCCAACGTGAAAGCTTCCATCAACGCTTCATCTTCCACAAAAGTGGCGGGGACGTCATTCAATACACAGGCCAGCACCAGCTTCTGGTGCACCTGAGCAGCTTCTTGCTCCGTGTAACCTTCTGACCGAGCTTGCGGGGGCTCATAAGACACTTGAGGCGCTGCAATACTTTCCTCTTCCTCAGCTTCAACCACAGCTTCATCGCCTTCACTTTCAGGCCCCGACGTCGCCACAATCGCTTCCTCCTCCTCATGAGCGGCTGGAGATCTAATGCTCTCCTCAGTTGGAGCTAGAACTTGCTGGGTCTGTTGCAGCTGGGGTCGTCTCCTCTTGGCCGGGGCTGGTGACTCCGTCTCCGAGGCAATGGCAGTCTCCACGGGTAAATCTGTAGCAATGACTATGGCACGATTGGTCTGGAATGTGTCACTGCGTGAATCGGGCGGGTTGGCCTCGCCCAGCAGCCGCTCGATGTCCGTCGGCGCCCTCGCGCACTTGTTCAGCACGTGAGTGCGCATCCGCGAGGCCACGCCCGCGCAGCGCTTGCCGCAGAAGTTACAGGTCGCGTGCACCTTGTTGTCGGGCGTCCGGATTTCGCTGAAGAAGGCCCATACGGGGCTCAGCCGTCTCCCGCCACGATGCCGCTTCTCGCCCACATGCTTGGCGTCGTGCATTTTTGGTTTAAAAACTTAATGACAACAGATTTGTATATTTTACAACTTTTATGTATTGTGACAGAATGATATAAAATTAGGGGAAATCCGGTTTGGGGTCCGTTCAAATCAAAAGGCGTAATCTTTGGTGTAAAATTGAAAACCTACCGTGTTTTGTAAAATTTCCATGATTATGAAGTGTACCTTATTCGTACCCTATGACCTTACCGTACACAGTACATTTCCGTAACTTGTGCCCCGTATGTACCCTATGACTAAAACATAACGTGTAGCCTAAGTGTACCCTACAGAATCGGACTTAGCTGACATGTCTAATCACACTTGCCATACCTTCTTTTCGTCCTTTGATACAGTATTGCACTTGTGTGCCGCTAGCAGCGTGTTGCCTGTGCGTAGAGTGCTTGGTGTGCTGGGCGGAGACGCCACGGGAATCTCAATCTCTTCTTCCTCTAACAACCCTTACGACTATCCATCTACCTCACGCCTCCCTTAGCGTCAGGGTGAAGATTTTCATCCTTTGACTGCGTTTCTCTGTCTCTTTCTCTTTCTATTGCTCATTTGAGCAGGATTGGACGGCTGAGGGTTATCTCAGTTTAGAATCTTCCTCTCGCAAAGACAACAACAGATGTAGCCTCCGGCGCAAGCTCGTGTCCAAACGACGCTCGTCAGCGCTGTTGCCACCGACTCTTCTTTTGTACGTATTGCCTCCTCCTCCTCCTTTGCCCATATAGTTGCTAGGATGACTGACGATTCAGGCGAACTGATTCTGCAGGTTTCAGGGAGGATTGCAGGCTGTACGACTGACGGCTCGGCAAGAGGACGGTGTCAGAGGACTACAGGTAGCCCACCAGACTTCTTACTGCGCAGGGATTGTACGTGGCCCAACTGCGTGAGAAAAGAGCACGGTGCATGCATATCTACATGTACAACAGGAGCAGCAAACATCAATCGGTAGGTTCGTTTGACTCGTGTAGATGTTCCATGCGGTACGTTACTCCCACGAACGCAATAGTATACATGCTACCTTTAGGTCAAAGGGTACGGATTGGTGACAGAGTACATTCTAACGTAACAATATAATTCGCACATAGGGTACATTTAGGGTACATGATACGGTATTTATTTGCGTACTGTACGGGACAGTAGCCGTGCATGTTTTTCAAAACACGGTAGGTTTTCAATTTTACACCAAAGATTACGCCTTTTGATTTGAACGGACCCCAAACCGAATTAGTTTTAAATTACGGACCCCAAACCGGATTTCCCCATAAAATTACCTTAGCTGATTCTTGACAGGCCGCCACCCAAAGGACGGCTCCAACGCCCGCCTCCAGCCTGACATGCCAACAGTCATCCATCTCACCCACTTCACCCTGTTGCGTATGGGTTCAACGGATATCAAGGCTCGCCTACGTCGGTAGGTTCAACAAGATCTTTAGGGTGCGCACGACAGGGGTGCATATCATCTAGGCTAGCTGGTAGGAGAAGCAGAGCGCTAGCCGCTACATCTCAATCTCAATCAGTTCTCAATTTGATCACAAGGACTCAAGTGGGTTGTCAAGCCGCCAGCTAGGAATAGATCTAGGAAGGTTTGTTACTACTAGTAGTAACAAACAAATATGACAGCCAGTGCAGCTCGGGCTGCAATACGAGATGCGAATGAAGAGCTTTCCTCCTGCAAGCCCCGAGAAGCAATGCTATCGTTGTGGTTCAACCTGCCTACGATCACATGGGTTCCGGAGGTGTTGAATGCAGGTCGAACTTCTGTTTGTACCACAGAAGGATGTAAGTGCACGCCGGATATAAAATAATATCTGCAGCGAACTGATGTCGAACACAAAACTATTTTTGTATTAAGCAAAGTATAGGACAATCGTTCTCTGCAATCGATGATGCTTACCTTTCCTCATCGAAAGCAGTACTCCTTGCATTTCCCTATTTGTTGACTTACGAGACCGCAATCTCATCAGATTTATTTGACCTAGTATATGACAGCATGCTAACAACCAAGGGACCGGCGGGAGCTACCACCAACGTAACGCGTTGCCGCCAGAAGCGCTATTACGCTTTGTTAGCTCGTGCAAGTTCGGAGATGGAAAAACGAAATGCGGATGCTGCACCAACACTCTTGTAATCGGTCGAGCCGTACATGACTCACCAGCTTTGTCTAGACAGCGAGGTGCTGTAAAAGGTTTGGCTCTTACAAACGGAATTACGTACTAGGTTACTTAAAGCGCAAATGACCGGCTCACAATCAGGGGCGGAGCCAGGGTCAAAATGGGGGGAGGGGGTGGGCGCATGCCCCCCCCCCCCCCTCCCAGGCTCTAGGCAATGCAAAAGGTTCCTTTGTTGTTGTTAGGCAGGGCGGATTCTTGACAGTGAAAAGCAAAAGGCGGCGGTCGGCACGACCGCCCCTCATAAAGATGACACTCCTTCTGAAGCGGGACACCCGTCCCAGGGTATAACAACCCGTCTACTTACGCTCGCATCCAGTCCCGACATCCGTCCTCCAGCGCGTGTGCCACGGTCCCTCTCGCAGACCAAGCCAACGGTGTACCCTTCCATTGGTACACTTCAACATCCATCTGAAATGTATCCATATTGCCAGTCACCGCTCACCGACGGCCTTCTAGAGCACACCGAGCCCGGCACCCAACCCCCTGGCACGCAGCCCGTATACCCGGGTACGGGACATTCTCCCCGACTTGAAGTCGGCCGTCCTTGGCAGACATCGGGTGCTGGGCGAGGTCCCAATGCTGGCGGAATGTAACCATCACGGCGAATGCGTGCAGCTTCAACGCAGCCGTAGTAGCGGCGACTCGGGTGCCATCAACAGCAGCAACAGCAGGAATACCTTCGCGACGACCGCGGCCATCTTCTAAGCCTTTCTAGCTCGAGCACACCAGCTTTCACCAACTTCGACTTCTCCGAAGCGTACCCATGTATCGTCTCACGTCGGCTGGAACGGCCTCAAAATGCAGGTACGACCTCAGCCGTACTAACATTAATCCAATTCACGAAAATCAAACTCGCACAAGCCCTCACATCTCTCAGTCGTTGTTGCGGACACCTTGGCCGCCTCCGTTCTTACGCGCGCACCGAAGGATTGGTCACCAAACACGATTCCGGCCTCTCATTGAGGACCCACACGTAGCTCACCAAGGCTAGCGTCCCTAGAAGGCAACCGAAAGCAGAGCGTTAATCCACGGAGCGTGCTTACGTTCACTGACGAAGCGCTCGAGATCACGATGAGACTCGTTCAAGGACAGTATCACACAGCAGGGTACGTCTTCTTCTTCGTGTGCTGGTTTCTCCACAGCACCGAGCTCAACTTCATCTCCATGGGCAGACACATCAGACCCTTCGTGGGGAGCGTGACTTCGACGATAGCACCTAGGCGAACAGGTGCAGTACCAGCGCAGGCCCCACCACCACGGCAAACAGCCATACCAGCAACCGAGTCGGAAGTCGGACCCTCCCCGACTTCAGCGAGACCACCCCGACCGTCGACACCTCCATGATCATCAACTCCGCCTCCGACATCTCGCTCGTCGGTGCTGCTGTAGCGCACCGTGCTCGCCCGAGAAGTACTGACTGTGATTCCGGGGTCCTTGACGTCTTCGGCTCCACCCCCGACGTCTCGTTCATCAGAACACTCAGATCGTATCACAGCGATTCGAGGCGTTCTCGCGCTGATAACAGCGTTCTCGCCCATCTTCTTCGTCCACTCAATCTCGTTTCGAGGGGAGAGCCGTTCTTCTGGTTCCGTGCCATACTTTTCCTTCGGTTTCATCACCACGGTTGCAGCGTCCCGTGTAAAGGCATTGTGCCCATTCGGTGTAGTCAGTCTCGTATAAGATGGAGGATATCCCGTATCGTCCTCCTTGGTACTCGTTTCATCCATTTTTGTAGTAGGCGCTTCATGATAAGTATTAGCAACGGGGTCCGCGGAATTAGCAGTCGCGGGCACCACGCGTTCTTCATGAGGCAAATTAGCATCTTTATCTAGCGTTTGAGGAACACATTCATTAGCAGCGCTCTCGCGTAGCATCTTCAGGTTCAGGGTAAACTCACTCGTGTCACTGGTAGTTGGGGTCGTCTGGCTCGGCGAGTTCGTTCGCAGCCAATTCGTCGTAAGGTAGATTCTTGTTTAACGCAGGAGCGCCAATGTCCACAGCTCGGGCTTTAGATTCTTGGCATCCAACTCCTGGTACTCCGAAATTAATGTTCTTGGTCTTGACAGGCAACGACTCGCGGCACCGACATTTCGGGTCCGTACGCACGCCCACAGTAGTAGTTGTTTTCTCATGTTAGACAGGTGCCTCGCCGTTCGGAACGGCAGCGACCTTGTTTGACTTCACCGACGGTCCTTCTTCCAGGATGACATCGGCACTCGGTACGCCTGGCGTACGTTCTTCACCCACGGCGTTCTCTCTGACGAATGGGTCTTCATCTCTCATCACAGCGGCAACTTGGGCAGGGCCACTTGAGCGTTCCAGTACCTGTTCCCCTGACGCAAGCGGCTCATAATAGTAAGGTGCACCTCCGGTTGCGGCACGCAATCACGCTCCCCCTTGGGAGGCCTGCTCGGTTCAGTTCGGGTAGTCGTCGGCTCCTCTCGTAGAACCATGATTACATCCGGTTCACTCGCTCTCTCCTCATTCGGAGATGCTTCCGCAGGTAGTAGTTGTTCGCCACGCCTCTCTCGCAGGCGCGTGTCCACAGTTCGTTCCTTCGCACGCTCCATCCGTAGGCTTTCAATAGTCGTTCTCGGTGCTCGGGGCGTTCCTGCCTGACAGGCCCCACATCGTTCACAGTCGTTCCATGTAGTAATAGCTCCCAGGGCACGGGACCCGAAGCAGTAGCAGGTCTCTTCTCTCGGACGTAGCGCAGGCCTCGGCCGATGCTTAGTTCCAGTCTCATTCACAGCACAATTCGTAGACTTGTTGTAGTTCGGCGCGGACCTGACGGCGCCCACCAACTCAGAAGCACTCTGGTTTCCATCAAATGTTCTTGTTCTAGCGTTCCGGGCGTTCCATGCGGTGTCGTTCGATCGGCGAGCGGAAGGAGCGCCACTCGCGTTCATCCTCCCTTGCCGCGTTCCATGTTGAGCAAATGGTGGCTCCAGCGCAGGTACGTTCGCTTGTGCACTCTGCGCCAGCGTGCGTTGGTAAGTTCGCTTCGTCGAGTACTGCACAGTCCGTGGCTTCGTGTTGGGCAATGTTGTTTGGGTGCAGCGCACCATACGAGGACGGGTCAGTCAACAGTGCCGTACTCGAAGCCGGAGTTCAGCTAGTAGCAGCATGAGAAACCGCAGTAGAAGCAGTAGCGCTACCAGCACTACAAGACCAAGTCGTGGTCAGTGCGACGGTCGAAGCGTTACGGGGAACGCCTACGCCAGTCGGAGGGGTTCCAGAGATTGACAGTCCAACAGGGCGGAACGGCGCAGTAACGTACGGCATCGCAGCCGTAACAGGGTACGACAGACCATCGGCAGCCACTTGAGCACCACTTACGCCTCGGAGAGCACCGCGCCCATCGGCAACTCGAGCACCGTGGCCACTTCTCAGGACATCCAGTTCACCAGCTACTTGAGCAACATGTCCATCAGGTCGAGTATCAGGTTCGACAGCAATGTGAGCAACTCGTCCACCAGGCAGAACATCAAGTTCGGCAGCAACTTTGACACAGTGTACGACACCGAGGACACCAGATCCGCCAGCAATGTGAGCATGATACCCAATACTCAGGGCACCATGTACACCATCAACTCGGGCTTGAAGCCCAACACTCGGGACACCGGTTTCATCATCAGCAAGCTGGACACCACCATCATGAACACGAAGGGTTCGGCGAGAAAGGTCTCCACTTGAGCCTTCATCAACAGGAACGCTCGGAGCTGCAGCAGCTCTGGCAACAGCGGGATATCGGCAGGTAATCTCTATTGCAAGTAGAAGCAGGTCTTGGACCGCGGCGAGCCCCTCCGGAGTCGAAATGTCCGGCAACACCAAGTCTTGGCTCATGGCGTCCTGAGGCTCCATCGCCGGGCCTTTCCTCACGCTTGCCAGGTAAGCTTCACGCAAACGGTCTCGACCCGTTCCTCTTCGACGCAAAGTGCGTTCCACTTGGACTCGTAGCGGCCGCAGGTACTCGTAGGGTTGTCGCCTCCGTCGACGTCCACACAATTCCTCCTCCGGTTAGCAGCGTACCCTGCTTCTCCACCAAATGTCGCGACCCCGCCCTGGCCCACGCTCGGATACGCTGGGGCTGTTGACGATAAGGACGCCTGCGCGGCGAGGCCGGAGGCCGGAGTGGCCGAAGTAGAACGGAGTAGTGTAAGAGGCTCTAGTCAATGCAAAAGGTTCCTTTGTTGTTGTTAGGCAGGGCGGATTCTTGACAGTGAAAAGCAAAAGGCGGCGGTCGGCACGACCGCCCCTCATAAAGATGACACTCCTTCTGAAGCGGGACGCCCGTCCCAGGGTATAACAACCCGTCTACTTACGCTCGGATCCAGTCCCGACATCCGTCCTCCAGCGCGTGTGCCACGGTCCCTCTCGCAGACCAAGCCAACGGTGTACCCTTCCATTGGTACACTTCAACATCCATCTGAAATGTATCCATATTGCCAGTCACCGCTCACCGACGGCCTTCTAGAGCACACCGAGCCCGGCACCCAACCCCCTGGCACGCAGCCCGTATACCCGGGTAAGGGTAAGGGACATCATGCGAATGCGACGCGCAACCTTACCAAAAAACCTCTTGCAGATTCGGTCGTGGTGAAATAGGAACCTTTTCACGTCAATCAGATAATCGAAAATATGATCCAGCTCAGCGAGGTTGGCCCGCAAAGTGTCTTTCGGCAGCAAGCTATGACGCCGAGAGGAACATTCGATCGCCAAGTTCAACAGCAGAAAAAATTGCGGTTGCTGCCTCCAGTGCACCAACATCAAATATCCGCGTTTCTACCAGCGAATGAGAGGGCTGTGTCAACCGAAATCTCGAGCACATTCGGCAAGGCGATCTATTTATTGAGGAGAGTGGCTACAGCAACGGTGGTAGTACCATACGAGTGGTGTCTACAAGCAAATTTGAAGCGATTCATTCTAAGATGAGAAAGCGGCTGGATCGGGTACTTTCGATTGAGGATGGGCTGTGTATCCTGGATATCTTCCTGTTACAGGTTAGTTTTCTTGCAGCAGATTTTTTATACTCTACGGTATGCTAACGCTTTCATTATTCGTGCGATACTAGCGTAATGTCACTATCGGAGCCAAGTTTAGGCGGAATCCAGAATCTAATGCGGTTGACTCCATAACACTGAGTCGTGTGCTGTAGTCTTATGCCGTGGTGTTCCTGATTCGCCGATTTGCGGTAATTAACGCGCGACTAAAGCAGACATCGGCAAAGGCGATATCTAGTTGCTCTCGCATGTTGATCTTAAAAGGATCTACCAAAATCGACAATGAAACTAATTTGCCAAAAAAGGCTATTCAGGAAGAGCTGTTCCAACCAATACGCTTGCCGGCCGGTATTAAGCACGTAAATCAAGTCTACCGCTCCGTGTACGTTTTTGCAGCATATACGTGCTCTGGAACCAATCGGAAGAGTGATGAATTTTCTGGAGCGACGCTGGGAGCGCCGTTCGGTGAGCTACATACGTCACCTAGGTGAAGGTGGGGACCTCAGCGCTTCCAAACGCAGCTCCAGCCACTCTTCAAACACCTCTGTAGAGGCACTCGTGCAAGCCCCGTGCACATACAGTAAAGTATCCCCGCAGCCTGAACCTCCTGTGCCCTTACACGCTTCCACGCAGCAGCAAGATTTGCACATGGCGCCGTCTGTGCCTACAGCAGCAACAAGACCCAGCGCTTCAAGCGGCCAAGGCGCTGTACCCTCTACGAAACCAACTCGGTATGAAATTCTAGAGGACACCATGTTAGATATCCTGCTGGAGCACGCGGCTACTTTTCGAAAGCGAGCTAACGGAAAGTGGCAGAGTATCGTCGCAGAATACCGGCATATGCACTCGACCGGAAGGTTGGATTTAAACAAGCTTTGTTGCCGACTCAACGCGAAGCGCAAAAGGCGCGCAGGACGACGCGCAGCTAAAACCAACCGCGTATCGACAGCGGCACTGCCATTTGGGACTATATCTGCAAGCCCAGAACCTATTCAACCTACATTTTTACACGGTCAAATGTTAAACAGTGCCAGGCCAACAGGTACAACGTGTGCGAGCTGCAACTAACGAAAGGACCAAACAGCACCAATCCCCAATCAATGTCAATGCAGTCTTTTACCGTTTTTTTCCTGCTGAGTAAATTTGGCTGCATCTAGCTAAACGTCTACATTAGCCTTAGTTTTGCAGCGGCAAAACCAGATTTATTTCTTGATTAATTAGCTTAACCCGATTAATCAGCTGACAAAAACCACCGACCGCCTTGAAATTGACCAGAGTAGAATGGTGTGCTACAGCAGCGGATGGCAACACTACAACACCATGCCCAACACTACAACACTATGACGCATACAACAGAGAGACGAATGGAAGTATAACCGCTCGAGGCGTTAATCTATTTGAAAAATTATTAAACGTTAATATAATATAATGTAAGATAAGTTATTGCTGGAAAAGCTGGTTGACTACTCCTGGGAACCTTGGTAGTTGAGGCTGTTGTCTGGCTCGAAGTGCGAAAAGGAGAGCTCATTCACGCCGCCATGTCCGCTCTGAAGAACACGCAGGTGATAGGGCGGCCATTGTTCAGCATCACAGCCGAGAAATGGCTCGCAATCATCACCACTTTCCTCCTCTGCACTTGTATCTTCACAGAACCACTGGTCGTACACCGCATCAGGCGCACCAACGGCAGTTGTAGACGAACAAGAAATTTATCCGACATAAGTTTGTTGTGGCACTTGCTGTGAATGAACTTGTAAGTATCCCAGCTGCGCCCCGCTGCTGACGACGTCGGCATCGAGAAAACTCTGCGGGCGAGTTCTGAGAGAGCCGGGTACTTCAAGCACCTCAACCCCTACCATTCTCGTGGAGCTGCCTTGCGGCTGAGTGTCTTGCCTGCCTTGATGGTGTCCCACTTGGCATTGACGAAGATGGTCGCCTCACGGTAGGCCGATTCCTGCTGCTCTTTTGTATAATTCAGCCGCGCTGCAATCACGCTAACATACTCAAACGATTCATCGAGATTGTATCCACAAAATCGGCTAGGGCTTTCGTCGGATCTGTGTAACGAGATTTCCAGCGATCCTCGATACACTCCAAAATACCCCTAGCAGTGTCACCCACAAACTGTGGACTGACATTCATGGGCTTCTTCAGCAACTCCACAAAACTCCAGTGCACTATGTTTGGAGAGTAGCCGTCCGTCTCCAAGAGGCCTATCGTTTTGACAATCGCACCAAAAGGTTTATCACTTCCTTTCCCTGCACCCAAAAGTTGTCATACTCCATAATGCTTTTAGCCACTTCGTACTGCGACGATTTTGGCAGCTCGACTGCTCCCCGTTTGCGCTTGACAGCAGCTCGAGTTGGCTTCGGTTTGTAGGAGGCCATGAAATCGCTGTCCTGGAACACATGCGTGAACAATGCTTTGCTTTTGATCACGCTGGTGAGGCAGTTGTAGGAAGAGTACCATCGCGTAGTCAGAGTGTCTGGGTCTGGTTGAAACTGTCCCCCGAATGGCGCTGCACAATTGCTTTTCGCACCTTCTCAAACTTTTGATTGCTATCAGTGATGAATCTCGCCAAGCTCAACACCTTCTCCAGTACATAGAAATACTATCACACATCCGATCTCGGTCGTCCTCGTCACATGGTATCTGTGTCGACAGCGCCACATTAGCCTCACTCCATCGTTTCGCCGCTCTCCTTCGTACCATGTAATCAGATCCCAGCGCAGGCGTTCTGGGGGCGCAGCAAGGGCGCTCAGCTCGAGTGCGCAAAATGCGGAATGAGGAGTGATGGTTGAGATGGTTGAAGTGCAGTGCTTGACACGCGTCAGAAAGTAGCTGCAAACCAAATATCCTGAATTACCTGGATAGCCATGTATCTTCTGAATATTACTAGTATGGACAACAATCTATTACAAAATTGCACATTCAATGTGTTCGTCTGATTAATCAGTCGGTTTTATCAGCAAGGACAACAATCTATTACAAAATTGCACATTCAATGTGTTCGTCTGATTAATCAGTCGGTTTTATCGATAAAACCGAAAAACAAAATTGCACATTCAATGTGTTCGTCTGATTAATCAGTCGGTTTTATCGATAAAACCGACTGACAAAATTGCACATTCAATGTGTTCGTCTGATTAATCAGTCGGTTTTATCGATAAAACCGAAAAACAAAATTGCACATTCAATGTGTTCGTCTGATTAATCAGTCGGTTTTATCGATAAAACCGAAAAACAAAATTGCACATTCAATGTGTTCGTCTGATTAATCAGTCGGTTTTATCGATAAAACCGAAAAACAAAATTGCACATTCAATGTGTTCGTCTGATTAATCAGTCGGTTTTATCGATAAAACCGAAAAACAAAATTGCACATTCAATGTGTTCGTCTGATTAATCAGTCGGTTTTATCGATAAAACCGAAAAACAAAATTGCACATTCAATGTGTTCGTCTGATTAATCAGTCGGTTTTATCGATAAAACCGAAAAACAAAATTGCACATTCAATGTGTTCGTCTGATTAATCAGTCGGTTTTATCGATAAAACCGACTGATTAATCAGACGAACACATTGAATGTGCAATTTTGTAATAGATTGTTGTCCATACTAGTAATATTTAGCAGCTTAAACCTTTTGACCGGTTTTTCAACACTAGTCTACATCAATATACAGCAAGTAACATCTCCGTACTAAGCCCGCCAAACGAAGTATACTAAACGGAGGATATACCTTTACCTAGCACGGGTTGGCGTCGATACCAGCTGCAAGAACGCCTGCGAAGTGATGCTCGATCCTCTTCGATGCTTCAGCTCCCATGTCTCTGCTTAGCAGTAGATCTACTGCAACAGTGATGCAGGACTCTCTGTACGGTCAAGACTTCCATCCAGCACTCTGTAGCCACAGCACTAACCAGGGGTAGGGGCGTCAGCAGCTCATAACAACCTTTTCCTTACGTGTTGCTGCACCAAGAACGTCACGCTCAGTAGTCGGCTTCACCATCAGCACTTGTGGACGCTGCAATATCAGCACAAGCAAGTTCAATAGTTAAGGAGGAAGTCAGAATGCATCTCATTAGGACCTCCATCAACACTTACACCATACACCATTTGACATAACAGGCCCGCAGTGCCTCCGCTACACTGCTGCAGCCTGTGGTGGTTGCTGTCGTTGCTTTGGCTGCGAGATTGCAGAGTGATAATGACGCCTCGTCTTGGCTGCTTTTTTGTCGGGGG
>JAIKVE010001041.1:0-14131 GCA_024679115.1 Phytophthora pistaciae
TAAGAGGTCCTCTATTTACGTTTAGCGAGAAACTATAGAGTCCTGGAATCGCTGTAGGGCGCTCCGAATCGAATAATGATCCGGCAATCCCTGTTCGATACTACTGGTCTTCATCTCGGTCTCTAACCTGGTGGTAAAGTGTTGAGGAATATCTTCTCTCTGGAGCACTACGTCGGAATGTCTTGCCAATTGGCGTGATTTCACCAAAGCTTTTACGGGTTTTCGTGGTCCTTCCGTAAGCTGTTTTCGTATCAGCATCCCAATACCCGGGATTGGCGGCACTGCACGACTCGTAGCCGAAAAGGTGCCTTGAACTGTAAGTCGAACTGTCGACAATAAGGTCCGTTGTGCCAACTGGTTCATCGCCCGCCCAAGAGATTTCTGATACAAACGGTCATTAATCAGTTTGATTCGAATCAAATAGCAAACTGACCCATCCATACCAGCAACAATGTTCTACAGTGTCATTTAGCGTCTGGCGGATTAAACTTAGTGTGTTCCGCAAACGCTTCCAGCGGAATCCCCAAAACTGCGGATTGCCTTTATCCAGCGGAAAAGCAATTTTGCTGTTTGCAAACAGCGGTGTTGCGGAACAGGCCTTATAATCGATTCGACTACACATGTACAACCGTAGCTACAGTGATGACCCTGTCACAACAATCTGGAAGTCTGGAAGTCTGTTGGCTCGAGCCTCGATCCCAGTCCCCCCCCCCCCCCCTATACTGGGCTGCGGGACGATGTGTACGTACTCCATCCGAATGAAATATGCAGAGAACCGCATCCGCTGGCTGCAAGCGATTCGGTTTGTCCAAAAATCTCGAGATGTGTCAATGTACCGGGAGGCAGTCTTCTTGTCAAGACCAGCACCACTTAGTAATTCGCGCCATCACCGACTAACCCCCAAGGTCACGAAGCAAGCAAAATGCGTCTGAGCCACGTCGTGATTGCGACTTCAGTTGCTCTGTTTTCGAGCACTGACAGCCTCGTTAGCGCCCAGAACGCCATCGTCACGCGTGCCAACCAGGAGGGTGCCCGCGAGTTGACCGTGAGCGAGCCGTCACTGGAGAATGACGCCTCTGTCTCGGCCAAAACGACCAAGGGAAAGGTGATGTCGACTTGGGACGAGAGCGGATCGGACGACATGCAGCAGCAGCAACAGCAGCAGAAGGTGATTGAGTCCGAGTCTGCCTCTGGCAGCAGCACCCCTGCGGTCAAGACGACCCCCGCGGAGAAGGTTCCTGCTACGAAGACCAACTGTCGGAGCTGGTAGTGGCAGATCGAGCTCCGCTGTGTCGTCAAAGCTGCAATGGTTGACTGTACTTCAGTATGGAGCTTCTAGTTGAAGTATCGCTCCTGATTATACTGAGGTTTCTATAGTATAGTTTAACCAAGAGGGGGTTGTCACCCGAGAGGTTTTCTCCTCCTCAATCCCATTCTTTCTGTAGGCAAACAAGTTCGTGTCCCGCGTTCTCGTGTCCAGCCCTCCTCGGTCTTCGACACTAAGTGCTCGGAAGCACAGACGTCCTACTGCGTAACCCCTCAGGTTATGAGCCCAAGGCGCTGGGGCTTTGCAGACTACTCTCGTGAAGCTCTAAAGGACTATGACCTCGCCGAGTACGTCGACTGCGACGTCAAGTGGCCAAGGTGGATCGGTAACTGGTTCAGCTGGTTCAAGTGCGACTGGAGTTGCTTCGGTGGCATCTGCGGCCACTACTACGGTGACTTCTAGCGTGGCTCCTGCAACGACAACTGCATCGAGTACTGTGGCTGCCGGTGGTGTCGTCGGCCCTAGTGCTGTGGCCGGACTCCCAGGTGCTGGCTGGGCTCCCTGGTGCTGGTGCTGTACCAGGAGTCGTGTGGTATAGCGATTTCTGAGCCTGGAGGTCGGTGGCTGCAGCAGGTCCGGCCCAAGAAGTGTACACCCGCCACCGACTCGGGAGTTTCGGCAAAATACGGATCGCAAGATCTCAAGGATCGCCGAGCGAAGGGTCGGCGAGCGAGCAGACTTGGTTTTAGTATTGGAGGGGCCGTAACAGCCCATTTTCATTAGATATTTGTATAGGAACCCCAGGGAAGGGCCTTTGAGCCCAACAAAGCAAAGATAAATACAGAGCGGAATTTTCGAGGTCCTAAACAAACGGCACGCGGCGTCTCTTCAAGGTACGACCGCCCCCGTGGGGCTAGATCATGACCACCGCTGAGATCGGCTATCCGAAGTGACGGAAGTGTTCTCGGCCGCCCGGCGAGTCCAAGAGCGAGAGCGTGTAGTGGTTATCTGGGTTCCACCCCTGGCGAAGAGCTCGTCGAGCGTACGAGCGCGGGTTTTCGGCCCGCCCCCGATTCAGCCGGTGCGGTTTTGCATCGGCGCCCCGTAAAAGGCGAGAGCCGCCGTCCACCCTTTGGTGGAGGGCACGGGTCAAGGAGAGAAGGAGAAGGAGGATAAGAAGCGACAAGATGGTCGGCGAGAGAAAGGGAACGTGCTGTGTGCTCGTGGCGCGGCTCCTGGGACGACTTGGCAGGTGTCTGGGTAACCGCTACACCGCTGTAAACGGACTGGATCACCCGACAAGCCTGCGCTCCCGTTAGTGTAGGTGTTGTTGGTGTGGGAGTGGGAAGCTAACGAGTTTTGGCACGTCTGCTACACCACAACTGGTGCCGCGACCCGGGAACAGGGGTGTTTGTGGCACTTAGGTACCTTTCAAGTCAACGAGCAAGCAAGTGAAGATGGTCAAGACACCGACAAGTGCGCGAAGCGGAAGCCCGGCGACGGCCAGGGGGAGGTCAAGCGCGCGGCCGAGAGGCGCGGACGCGACAACGAAGGCGACGGCCAGCACGCCGCGGTCTGTGAAGTTCGACCGAGTCGGCGATCGTGATCATGCGTAGCAAGTGCGGGAGGTGTTTTTGGAGCTGGCGTCGCTGGTTGTATGCCGAGTGCAAGTATGGCGACTGGCGTCGGAGTCCCAATTGTGCCTAACCTAAATGCAAGTGGTGGTGGCTACAATTCTGGTGGCTTCAACTTTGGTGCACTTCCGCCTGGAGCTGGATATGGCTACCCTCGCGCAGGAGTACCGGTAAAAATGGATAATGTGCCGCGAATGAAGGGAAGTTTTGATCTTTATGCTGTTCAACTACGGACCTTCTTGACTCGCATGGATTGCTGGAGTGTTGTCGATGGGACCTTCGATCTGAACGATCCAGTGCAGGCACTGAGTTTTGCAGCGAAGGATAACGTCGCTCGTGAAGCTATTTTGTCTGGTGTGCCCGCGCAAGACGCTGAGATGATATGCCAAGAAGCCACGGCACAGGCGATGTGGAATCGCTTTGTTGATAAGCAGACGAAGCGAGAGTACTCCAATTACATCTTCGCTCGTGCTGAGTTCTACTCGAATGTGTATACATCGGAGAAGAGCATGGATCAGTGGTTGCGTGAGATGGAGTCGCTGCGCCGACAGCTTCTACACTATGGCAAGTGCGTCACTGATGATGACTAGGCGGAGACGCTTTTGGGTCACGTCGCTCGTACCCATCGCGACGTGGTGCGGCAATTCTCGAAGCATTACGTTGTGCGGCGGGATGGTGGGGCTGACCGCCCTGTACCTACTGCTACCCAAGTAATGAATGCTCTACGCGCTGAATCGGCACTGGGCGAGAAAATAGGTGCTGAAGAGCAGAAGCCGGTGGGTGTTGCTGCGTGTGGTAAGAAGTTTACACCTCCGAAGCAGAAGCAGGACAACCAAGGCCGTGCAAAGCGTAAGAGAGCTGGTCGAAAGAAGAACCAAAAGGAAGGGAAGCAAGGCAACAGATCCGGTGCGAAGAAGTGTGGTAAGGAAGAAACTCGGACCTGCTTTCACTGTGGTGAAGTTGGTCATTTGCGACCTAACTGCCCGGACCGTGCCGACTCGTCCAATGATGAAAGTGCTGGCAAAGGGTTTGCTACGTCTGAGCGCAAGCGTTGGCAGAACAAATCCAGCAACCAGAATGACATTAAGAAAAAGCGAGTGAGTGCCGTTGGACGTATTTCTCGTGAAACGTTATTGGTTAGTTCTGTGAGTGACTCGCGTGGAGATGATGTCGAGTGGGCATTGGACTCCGCAAGTGATGTGCATGTGTGCAACCGGCCAGATGTGCTCTTGCATTTGCACAATGACTCGGCGCATGTTTTCCAAGGCTACGATGGTAGTATTTCAGGCGGTGAGAAGGTGGGCAATGTGCAGATTCGTGTACGCAACAACAAGCAGCCACACCAAGATGTGGCGCTGCGGTTGATGCAAGTTTTGTACAAGCCTTCGCCCCTGACAATTTACTAAGTCTGGATGTGATGGAGAAAGAAGGCTGGAATCTAAAGACTGGATCCAGGGATTCTCAACGTGTTGCATGGCTGTCCAAGGGACGTCTGCAATTGCTGCTGGTAAAGTCTCGCGGTAGGTACCGCTTGAAGGCTGCAGCAAGCACAGTCTATCATGTACCCTCCCTGCATCAATGTACCGAGCGTGCTGGTGACGCTGCTGTTGGAGAAGCGCGAAACCCCGCTCGTGAAGCTGGACGTGATGCTGCCCAGGATGCCGAGCGTGTTGATGCGCGCCCAGCTGAGCTCAATGTTGCTCATGGCGCTGAAGGTGCAGATGCTAGTGGTGTTGAGAGCGCAGCTTCTCGTGGTGGTAAGCGAGCTGCTGCTGCTGATACTAGGCACAGTAATGCTGATTCCCTGGTGCGTTGGCACCTTCGATTCTCTCGCTTGAATTTGCCTATGCTGAAGCAAATGGCTCGTCAACAAGTGGCTACAGGAATGAGTGATGATTTGAGCGATGACATTGATACTCCGTGCTGGAGCTGCGAGGAGGCAAAGATGACCAGAATGTCCTATAAGAAGACGAAGACTCGTCGAGCCAAAAGACCATTTCAGAAGATCATGTCGGATATGTGTCATATGGGCGTTCAGACGTATGATGGCTACTCGCACTTTCAGCTCGTGCAAGATTAGGCAAGTCGCTACCTGTGGGGCTTTCTGCTGAAAAGAAAGGAGGATGCCTCAGAGGTGGTATTAGCTCACGTGAAGTGGCTTGTTGCTCAAGGCCACAGGATTGAAGTCTTCAACTCCGATCAAGGTCGTGAACTCCTCAACAACAAGATGACAACGTACCTTACCGCTCAAGGGATCGAGTATACCTGGACGAATGGGTACAGTCCAGAAGAAAATGGACTCGTGGAGCGAATGAACGGTATCGTTGCGGCGCAAGTCCGCAGCATCTTGAGTGCGGCGAACATGCCCGACCTTCTGTGGGGGGAGGCATTTTGTTTTGCGGTTGAAGTGAGAAATATTTCGGCCACAAAGGCTCTGAACGGTGAGACCCCATACTCTCGGCGCTTCGGTGAGCGGCCAGACGTGACTAAGTTGCGGACTTGGGGCTGTCTAGTGTTCGTGTTCACGCCCAAGAAGCTACGGAAGTCAAAGCTAGAGAACCCGGGCAAGGCTGGATTGTTCGTGGGTTTTGCCAAGCACTCCGAAAGCTTTCGTGTGCTGAGCATGATCACAGGCAAGATCCAAGAGGTTCGATCAGTTGAATTTCAACGAAGGATGGACTGTAGACCGAAGCTATGTGGATCGCTTGCTCGCGAATACCCATGGCAAAGGACGCAAACGCGCTCTGCCTGGAAAGATTCCTTTCGTACGGCTCCCAGTAACTGGTGTAACGTGTGACAACAGTGATTTGACCTCTGACGAACATCCTTCAAAGCGCCGCCGTTGCGACGGTGAAGTCGCTGCTACCCTCGATACTGAAGTGGATACTCCGATTTGTGCAGGTGCGCCTGCTGCTTCGTTGAGGGATCCTGGGGTAACTCCTCCTGCTGCGGTGGGGGATCAGCAGTTATTGCGTGGGGCTAACCCCCTGCGTACCATGCGTGCTGAGGCTGATGTCGGTCAGGAACTGCAAGACCAACGGGGTATGCCTAACAGCGAACCTGTTATTGGTCAGCTACCTGAGATATCACGAGGAACCTCACCTTTGGTGGGGGAGAGAGTGGCTGGCGGTGAGGTTGACTGTGATGTTGATCTCGGTGCAGCTGAAGATGATGATCTCGAGGAGAAGATGCCTGTTCCTATCGCGTCCGGAGATCGCGCTGTCCCGATGACAGAAGTTGCTAGTGCACTTAGTGACAGTGGGAGCGATGAGGACGAAGAAGAGCTGAGCGATACGGCTGAGTCGTTTCGACGCTCGACTCGCGTTCGGCGACCAAATCCGAAGTACCAGGACTATGAAGTGGACCTTCCGTTAAGTTTGGTAATTGAGGCCGTGAATTCTCTGATGGAGCCGCAGACAATTGATGAAGCTTTGTCTGGTCCAGATGCAGAAAAATGGATTGAGGCTCTGGAGAAGGAATATGGCGACCTCATGCGGAACAACACATGGGAGTTGGTCGACCGGCCCAAGGACAAGAAGGTGTTGACAGGCAAGTGGGTGCTGGTGAAGAAACGCGATGCCCAGGGCAATGTTGTGTGGCACCGTGCTAGGATCACCATCAAAGGATGTCAGCAGCGCTATGGTGTTGATTACTGGGAGACGTATGCTCCCGTAGTCTCTCAGGAAGCAGTGAAGTTTATCCTGCTGTTGGCTCTCCACTTGGGGCTTTCCGCCCGCCATGTGGACTTTGTAACTGCGTTCTTAAATGGACCGATTGACGATGACGTTGAGATCTACATGGAAATGCCTGAGTATTTCGACGACGGATCGGGCCGTGTGTGTAAGTTTTTGCGCAGCTTATACGGATTGAAACAAGCACCATTGATCTGGTATCAGACCCTGGACAAATATTTGAGGCAATGTGGCTTTCGCCGGACTAAGATGGACGGAGGCATCTACACGCGCTCAGTGGGAGGCAGCCCGATATTTGTTGCAGTCTATGTGGACGATTTGATTATTGTGGGGACTGATGATAACATTGAACTGGTTCTGCGTGAGTTACAAGCCAAGTTCAAGATCAAAGACCTGGGTCCTGTTACTGATCTATTGCACATGGAGATTTCCTATGTTCCTGGTGAGGCGCTGTGGATGCCACAACGTGGCTACATTGACAAAGTGCTGAAGCGCTTTGGCATGGAGGACTGTCGGCCTGTTGCCACTCCGCAGGCGCTCGGAAACTTGCCGGAATCTGTGGGGGAGGATGAACCCGGGGTTAACGATCCCAGTATACCCTACAGAGAGCTGGTGGGTTGTCTCCAGTACCTCGTGCAGGGCACGCGCCCAGAGATCGCGAATGCAGTGCGAACCCTTGGCAAGTACATGAGCAAGTACACCAAGGAGCACTTTGTGATGGCAAAACGAGTGTTACGGTACTTGAAGGGCACTCGTGATTATGGACTCTTGTGGAAAAAGCCCGCAAGCCCTGATTTGCATTTCACGGCTTATGCTGATGCGGATATCGGTAGTGAGAAGGATGATCGCAAATCGATCACGGGTTTTGTGCTTCAGATGAATGGATGTACTTACGCCTACAAGAGCCATAAGCAGTCGATTACTCAAGATGACACCTGCAGTACCGAGTTTATTGCTGCTGCTGAGTGCTCTGTGATGATCACCTGGACACATAATCTGTGTGAAGAGCTGAAACTCCGCCGACGTCGTCCGACTGTGCTGTTTCAAGACAATCAGTCGACGATCAAGGTGATCAAGGCTACGAAGGGCAACTACAAAATTAAAGGTGTGGACTTGAAGTATCACAAGGTGCGAGATCTGTATGAACGTGGAGATTTCGATGTACGATACTGCCCTACGACGGATATTCTTGCAGACATTTTCACCAAGCCGCTTGGATCGACGCAGTTCTCCAAACTGCGTGAGCGACTGAATGTTGTGCCGCTGCCGCTGGCGGATTGCACAGCCAAGTAAGTGATAACTGCGTGGCGGATCTCGAAGTGGGAGTGTCGGAGCTGGTAGTGGCAGATCGAGCTCCGCTGTGTCGTAAAAGCTGCAATGGTTGACTGTACTTCAGTATGGAGCTTCTAGTTGAAGTATCGCTCCTGATTATACTGAGGTTTCTATAGTATAGTTTAACCAAGAGGGGGTTGTCACCCGAGAGGTTTTCTCCTCCTCAATCCCATTCTTTCTGTGGGCAAACAAGTTCGTGTCCCGCGTTCTCGTGTCCAGCCCTCCTCGGTCTTCGACACTAAGTGCTCGGAAGCACAGACGTCCTACTGCGTAACCCCTCACCAACAAGCAGCCGGTCATTGTCTCGGAGTCTGCCAGCGGTTCGAGCGATGAGGTTAGCGATTCCAGCGATGAGGCCAGCGGCTCTGAAGACTTGAGTGCCAGTGCCTTCAAGGACCTCCTGTCCAAGAACGGCTTGCTGTCGGCGAGCGGCAGCCTCTTCGACGACTTCAGTGCCAGTGCCTTCAAGGACCTCCTGTCCAAGAACGGCTTGCTGTCGGCGAGCGGCAGCCTCTTCGACGACTTCAGTGCAAGGATGTGCTGTCCAAGAATGACTTGCTGTCGACGAGCGGAAAGCGACGCCTCCAGCGACAGAGGCTCCAATGACTTGAGTGCTAGTGCCTTCAAGGACCTCCTGTCCAAGAACGGCTTGCTGTCGGCGAGCAGCGGCCCCTTCGACGAGCTCTTCTCCATGATCAGCAGTGAGCTCAACGACGACAGCGGCTCCGACGACTTGAGTGCCAGTGCCTTCAAGGGCCTCCTGTCCAAAAACGGCTTGCTGTCGGCGAGCGGCAGCCTCTTCGACGACTTCAGCGCCAGTGCCTTCAAGGATGTGTTGTCCAAGACAGGGCTTAATAGCAACCGGTGATACTCATTGATACGATGATACTATATGCATATATCCCTTGTATCAATATCAGGTGATACCACTAGAAGCTTGGGATCAGGATCATTGATCCGCCCACACAAACAGATTGGTATCCGGTAATATTATATCCTATACCATAGTAGCTTGCTCAAAACTGTTAACTTCCGTGATAGAAGTTCTGCACGTGGGTTGCCTTCAGCATGAGGTCTACGCCAAAATGCCTACTCGCTCTCAGGCTTCGTTTTCAGAAGCATGCCTGCTTTGCCGGGGATGCCTGCTTTGCCGGGGCGATCCCAGTCTTAAAATTGTCTGAAATTATCTACAAAAAGTCAATAACTAGCACAGTTCCCTTGCTGTCATGCTGCCCTCGCTTCCTTTCGCTAATAACTGCAGCTGTCCAACTGCGCCCAATTCGATGGAGCTGCACTCTTTCGTTCTCAAAGCTAGGGCTCTCGAAAAGATAAGTACAGTAGCTTAGAGGTAGGGTGGTGCGCACAAGTAGTATACACATATTCACACATATTATGTACCAACATAGGTATTTCAACCAATCAAATCGTAAATTTTACCACAACCAGCTTCATTGATAGAGTATTTGTTTTTTGATATGATATTGATATGATATTGATACGACAGTGTACGTGTATCAAGATCAGTTGATCCAGCCCCGCTGATTTTTGAAACCTGTATCGGTATCATGCATATCGTCAAAATAGCCGATGATATGAAGCCCTGGTCCAAGAATGGCTTGCTGTCGACGAGCGGCAGCGACGCCTCCAGCGACAGCGGCTCCAATGACTTGAGTGCTAGTGCCTTCGAGGACCTCCTACCCAAGAATGGCTTGCTGTCGGCGAGCAGCGGCCCCTTCGATGAGCTCTTTCTTCTCCATGACCAGCAGTGAGCTCAACGACCTGCAGAAGTCCATGGAAGGAAGCGACGCGGCCGACTCTGAGTCGAGCAGTGAAGAGGCTACCAAGGCCCCGACGAAGGCCAAGAAGGGCAAGACGCCGGTGGAGTCCGCGTCGGGATCGAGCGAGGACGGCAGCGACTCGTTCGACCTGTTCGCCTCCACCTCGGCGTCTACTTCGACTTCGGCCTCGACCTCAGAATCCACGTCGGGATCGAGCGAGGAGGGCAGCGACCTGAACGACCTGCTCTTGAGCGAGAGCGGTTCGGGCAGCGAGGCTTCGGCCGAGTCTGCTTCCGAGTCGGGTGAGGGCAACAGCTACCTGGATGGCCTCTTGTCGACGACTGGCAGCGACCTGCTGCCCTCGAGTCTCTCCAAGACGGGCAAGGTTGCCAGCTCCTCCTCCTCTTCTTCTTCTACTACTTCTTCTGCGTCGTCGAGCCCGTCGAGCGGCTCCTCGACTGAGACGACGGAGGCTCCTGCCACGTCGGAGTCGAACCCCGATTGCGACAGCAGCGGCTTCTTTGGCGGCATTACATCGTGGTGGAAGAGGAACGTCACCAAGTCGTGTCCCAAGACCTCGCGCCGCCTTCGACTGACGGAGTAAACGGGCTTGCCGTATCGGTAGCCGTAAGAGTTACGGTCGGGCAATTGCATTCAAGAGTAAAGATCTCCATCTTTGAACACACACAAACTCGTTCGTCGACGGACCTTTGAAAATTGTTATGTAGTACTGCTGTAGTTTGGGCTCTTGGGCGGCAACGTTCTAACGTTGCCGGTCAACATACTTTTGGTTCAAGGCCATTGCCCCCCCCCCCCCCAGCCTCAAAAGCGGTTTGACTAATGGATTACCCATGCTCATGACTCATGAAAACATTTGGCTCATAGCTTACGAGCCAAATGTTTTCATGAGGCGCTGAACCGGATAGATTGAATATTCATGCTTTTGGCAAACTTGCCGAGCTTTCAACATGCAGTCTGGTGCTCGACCGAGACCAATTGACAGTCATTTTGCAGTTTGCGCCACACCGATCAACCTGATCAACCCGCCCACGAAGCAAGGAGAATGCGTCTAAGCCACGTCGTGCTGGCGACTTCGGTTGCTCTGCTTTCGAGCGCTGACGGACTCGTCGCCTCCAAGGACGCCATCGTTGCGAATGCTAACGTGGAGGGCGCCCGCGAGTTGACCGTGAGCGAGCCTTCTACTGAAGACGATGCCTCTGTCTCGACCAAAACAACCAGAGAAAATGACGTTCACTTGGGACGAGAGTGAATCAGATGACCACCACCAGCAAGAAGAAGAAGAAGACGAAGAAGAACAGCAGCAGCAGCAACACCAACAACAAGAACTTCAATCAAGCGATGCTGACAGCGGAAGTGCCGAAGAGAGCGGATCAAGCAGCGGTGACCTCAGCATCGAAGAGATCATTGGTTTTATCTCTAAATTCGAAGGTCAAGGCAGTAAGTTCGAAGAAGCGCTGCTGATGGGCAGCACGGCGTCGTGGGCCGGCAGTGGACTCGAGGACACGTTCTCCATGACGAGCAGCGAGGCGGACGACGTGCTAAAGATCTTGGGCGGCAGCGACTTTAGTGGCAGTGACGTGGGCGACTTGTTTTCGATGGACACTACTGCCGACGCGTTCTCTACGGACGACAGCGAGTCAGGCAGTGAAAGCCCCCACCAAGGCCCGACGACGCCCAAGGAGAAGACGGGGAAGCATCTTCGCGCTGACTCCGACTGACGGAGTAAAGGCAACAACAACAACAACACTTGGCCCGGCAATTACTGTCGACTGAAGCATTGAGGAATGAAGGCGATCGGCCTTCAAAACAGTACACTCACGTTGCGTGCTTCAATACTTTCATACTGTTACAGCACTTCAAACTTGTGTTGCCGTTTAAGCCAACATGGCAAATGTGTGGCCGTGGCCGCAGCGGCCGCGGCGCCTCGCGTATAAAGGCGTCAAGAGCACTGTTGGAAGACTCCTACACTACAATCAGGTAGAGTATTACACTCCACTGCAACGGACGACTTGCAACGTCCGCTCCCGGATTGGTCGAAATACCAGCGCCGGAGTGGCACGAAATAACCGATCCCATCGTGTGTCACTGCGTGGCACTCCGAACAAGACCAAGAGCTATGGGAACCTCGGCAGGGACGTCCGGGATGCCCAAGACGAGGGCGTCGGAGCTGGATCTGCTGCTGGGCGATGAAGTGGAAGACGTGGCCAGCTACGACGCGGTGGACAAGGCGCTCGCACTGTCGGCGGGGGAGGTGCAGGCCCCCGACGAGGAGCCGACGCAGCACGGATTCAGGTAGCTAGCCCCCCCTCTGCGATTCTATAGACGACACCATTGCTCACATGTTGTGGATATTGCTATTGCTGTGTGCTGCAGTTGGCGGACGTTGTGGGCGTACGCGGGTCCTGGGTGGCTCATGAGCATCGCGTACGTGGACCCGGGGAACCTCGAGAGCGACCTGCAGGCGGGCGCGTATGCTGGCTACCAGCTCACGTGGGTGTTGTTTGGTGCAACGGCCATGGGCTTCTTTCTGCAAGTGCTGGCTGCGAGGCTGGGCGTGGTCACGGGCAAAAACCTGGCGGAAATGTGCACGGCGGTGTATCCGCGGTGGGCGTCGCTGACGTTGTGGATCATGACGGAGATTGCAATTGTCGGCAGCGACGTCCAGGAAGTGCTGGGCTCGTCCATCGCCTTTCAAGTGCTGTTTGGGTTCCCGCTGTGGATCGGATGCTTGATCACGGGCTTCGACACGTTCACGTTCCTGCTGCTGCACCGCTACGGCATCCGCAAGCTCGAGGCGTTCTTCGTGTCGCTGATCGTGGTGATGCTCGTGTGCTTCTGCGCCAACCTGGTGCGCGGCGAGGTGGCGTCTGCAGATGTTGTGAGCGGCTTTGTGCCCCGTGTAGATCGCTACGCCGTGACGCAGGCCGTCGGCATCCTCGGAGCCGTGATCATGCCGCACAACATCTTCCTGCACTCGGCTCTGGTGCAGACCAGGCAAGTGAACCGGCATGATGGACGCAAGGTGCACGAGGCGAACAAGTACTTTGCCATCGAGTCGGGTCTCGCTCTGTTCGTGTCGTTCCTGATCAACCTGGCAGTACTGGCAGTGTTTGCAAAGGGGTTCTTCTCGTCGGACTGCTCGGCATCCTACACCATGAGCGGAGTGAACACTGCGTGCGTTCCCGGAGCTATCGCCAGTGGTGATACGTACGGCCACTGCCAGCTTGCAAGTGGAGGCGAGGGCATGTGCCAGGAGATCGGCTTATCCCAGGCTGGCGTGGCGCTCAGTGGCATGTTAGGTGAGTACGCCGACACCATTTGGGCTATCGGCTTGCTGGCGGCAGGTCAGAGCTCGACGATGACGGGGACGTACGCGGGTCAGTTCGTCATGGAAGGGTTCCTGCAGCTTCACCTGTCGCCGTGGAAGCGTGTGGCGCTCACGCGGTGCGTGTCGCTCGTCCCAGCGATGACGGTGGCCATCCTCAGCCAGCAGAACCCCGCAGACAGCGACCACATGGACGAGCTGCTCAACGTGCTGCAGTCCATCCAGCTGCCGTTCGCGCTGCTTCCGGTGCTGATCTTCACCAGTTCCCCCTCCATCATGGGCGACTTCGCCAACAGCCGAGCGACGGTAGTAACCGGTTGGCTGCTGGGCGGACTGGTCTGCGTCATCAACCTGTACCTGATCTTCACGAACCTGGAGGGTCTTGCTCTCGGTGCTGTCGGACTCATCGCGCTGGGAGGCACTTGCTGCCTGTACTTCGGCTTCCTAGGCTACCTGGCTCGTGCCGACATGACCTTGTCCGCTCAACGCGCTCGCACAGCCTCCAGCTCTCGACGCATATCGCAGGACGTCTAAAGCAATGCAGTGATGCTGCACTAAAGGACAAACAATAAAATACAGTGTAGACAAAACAAGAGGTGGTTTATCTCCACCTCGGACAAGCAACGCTCTTCTTGGATAATTGATAGGTAGTATAATACAACTAGGAAGTGACCACTGTCCATGGATCAGTCAGCTTCACTCGGCGAAGTTGCGTCCGTAGGTCTCGACGCGCCTGGCCCGTCGTCTGATGGCCTTCTTGGCTCTGTTTTTCCACACTTTGAGCAGCTTCCTGGCTCTGTCCTGCACCTCGGGCGACTCTGCGCGCCTCGAGAGCCGCGTGAGCGCCACACCTACGCGTGTCTTCTCCAGCATCTCGAGCGAGATGAAGAGCTGCTCCAGCGCCTCGAGCACGCTCAGCATGTTGGCCGTGGTCTTGGCGTCGTCCAGCTCCTCCTTGAGGTACTGCACGCGCTCCTCCGAGACGACCTTGTCGCCGTGGTGGATGGTCGTCTGGCGCCGACGCTTCTTCTGCTGTTGAGACGCTGAGGGCGGCGCGTCTGCCAGCGAGGCCGCCAGCGCCG
>JAIKVE010001042.1:0-14124 GCA_024679115.1 Phytophthora pistaciae
CGCCGACGACCTGGCGGACGCGCGCGCGTCGCTGCTGCTGCAGATGTCGCGCCTGTTCCATCAGGTGCCGGTGGCTGTGGCCGCTAAGGAGATGAAGCGGATCTGCGCGCTCGGCGACCAGTACGCGCGCCTGGCCGTGGACTCGCAGCAGAGCATCAAGACGGTCTTCCCGCTCAAGAGCTTCCTGCGCCGCCTCCACCAGCAAGGCCACGCCGTGCTCACGCCGCTGCACGCGCAGTTTTTCTATTTATGCCTGCACTCCAAGTGCTACTTTGCGGCCATGGAGATCCTCGACCAGTACGTGCAAGTATCTGCTGATCAAGTTGACACAAATGCTGATTATTCTGTTTTTTTTTTTTATTATTGGCAGGACGTTGGTGGAGATCCACTCGCAGTCGCATTTGGTGAACAGCGTGGACTTCCTGGGCTACGCGTACTACGGCGGGCTGCTGTATCTCGGGGAGAAGCGGTACCAGGAGGCGCTGGACTTCCTCCAGCTGGCCATCACGGCCCCGGCGCTCTCACTCAGTGCCTTTGTGATTGAGGCGTACAAGAAGCTGATCCTGGTGACGCTCATCCTGCGCGGCGAGCCCGTGGTGCTGCCCAAGTACACGCCGTTCGTGGTCACGCGTCTCGTCGAGAACCACTGCACGCCGTACACGGACTTGGCCACGGCGTTTGTGGTGGAGAAGGACTTGGCGGCGGTGCAGGAGGCCATCACTAAGCACGAAGAGTTGTTCACCCAGGAGGGCAACTTTGGTCTCGTGAAGCAGGTGGTGGAGGCCTTCAAGCAGAGGAAGCTGCTGCGGCTTACGCGCACCTACGCGACCATTGAGCTGACTGAGATCGCTGCAACGGCGGGCATGGCTAACAGTGACGCGGTGACTGCTGAGAAGATGCTGCTGACGCTGATCTCCAATGGTCAGATGGATGCCGTCATCGACAAGCAGAAGGCGATGGTGCGCTTTGTGCTCGAAGACGAAGATGGAGGCGCCTATCAGGACGAAGTGCAGGGCGAAGCAACACGGAAGCTGCAGGAGGAGATGGAGAAGCTCGTGATGGTGGCGGCGCAGCTGCGATACATGGACGTAGAGCTCGTGACCAGCGCCAAGTTCCAGACGCGCATGCAGAAGGACAAGGACCGACGCTCGAGGATCAATCTGCACAACCAGCAAGGCGACGAGCGGATGATCATCGACGGCGCCAGTGGCATGGACACGATGGAGTAAGAATGAAGCAGACCGGATAAAGTTAATCGCATGAAGTGCGTACGAGTCGTGAGTGACTGCGCAACAATGAACTGGCAATGCAAGACACTTACGAACTCTTCTATTGTCTAGGTTGTTAAGGATCTCTACTGCATGACAAGGGCCAGCTGAATCTTGCGTTGGCGCACCAGAGACACAGGGTTCTTCATGCGGATCACGCGGCACAAGGCTGGATTGCCCGCGTTGAAGACGCGGTAGATGCTGTACGTGGAGCCGTGGATGGCTGCCTGGTCCAGCTCGTTCATGCTGATCTCGAACACCCCCTTCTCCATCGTGCGCGTGGACTTGACCTCGATGTACTCGACCACCTTCCCAGCCGATGACACCGTGAGGTCGTACGGGAGACCAGACTCTTCGTTCTCGTTCACCCACTCGACGGTCAGACTCGACTCGCTCTCCGCGTGCTGCTGCTTCAACTGGTTGAAGACGTACTCCTCGCCCCAGCGGCCGATAGCTTCGCGTTCCTCCTTGGTCATCGTGTTCGGCACCGACAGGGATTGCACTGCAGAACCAGCCGATGGAGGAGGAAGTGGCGGATGGAACGGAGCTCCCTCCATCGGCTGCGGTGGGAGCGGCGGGTACGGGGGTCTCTGATAGTGTGCTCCATTTCCAGGCGTGTCGGAAGGCGGCAGAGGTGCGAATTGAGAGCCTTGAGCTGCAGGATAGTTCGGTTGAACTGGAGGGTAAGGCTTCTTCATCGGCGCTTCCTCTGCAGCAATCTCTCCGTCCTCCATGTCTTCGGAATCGCGCTTCGTCGATGTTGCGGTTGTGTCCTCCACCTGCTCCACCCACAGTTTACCAGCCTCGCTGGCGGGTAGTGGAGGCAGTTTCTGGGTCTCGACAAGCCACTGCTCTCGCATCTGCGGACTGGGCTGCAACAGACTCAGGTACATCAGGTTGGCGACGCTGGCAGCGACCTGCGCTCCGAACAGCTTGCGAGATACCTCCATCAGCACGGGGGAGAGCGCGCTCGCTTCTTCGTCTCCAGTCACAGATTGCAAGTACAAGGTGGAGCTCGACACGTTCAGGAAGCACTGCGACGAGGCATCAACTCCGCAACGAAGGCTGAAGGAAGTCCCGACCCGATACACCACTTGGAAGCCGTCGTGGCCATCCACCAGCAGACACTGCAGCTGTGACGCCAACTTCGCGATGATGTCGTGCTCGAGCTGGTCGTACAAACTCCGGTGGCTGTGGATCAGGAAGCGCTGAGCCAGAGCAAAAGCCGAGCGAAGTTTCTGGTGGAACGCGTCACTGGCCGGCCGCTGCGAGCTGAGGACGCTGACTTCGTACTGCAAGTGCGTCTTCAACGACTTCATCCCGCAGACTTCGGTGAGGAACTTCATCACGCGAGTCGCCTCACTGCTATCATCTTCACTCACTGAACTCTCCACAAAGTAGCTCCACGGGAACAACCCCAGCACTTGCAGTTGCTCAGTGTGTCCTGGTTGCTGGAAGTCGCTCGTGGAGAGATCGGCTTGGTCATTAATGTACAAGTCCGCAGCTGAAGCCCATCGCTGGTTGTCGTCGATTGTCGGGAAGATCACAGCGTGCTGCAACTGCGTGATGTCGGAAGATGAAGCAGTCGACAGCACGCTCGACCAGACCTTCACCACGGATTGAAGCAGCCTTTGCAGCTTCTTCCTGCCCTTCTTGTTGTCCAGCTGAGAGGATTTCGAGAAGCGCGCAAGCACCTTACACCAGACGCTCGTCTCGGCTTCGAGGTGTGCGGTCAGCGTCAAAACCTTCGCGATACCGAGCAGCGCGTCCAGATCCCCATCGCCTTCAAGCTGGACCAACTTAATGCTGTCTCCGTCCTTGCGTTTCTTGGAGCTGGCGCTCTCGGATGATGCCTCCTTCGCAACAGCCACCAGCAACTTCTGCAGCTTCCTTTCCTTCTCCGTTGTGGCTTGGACAGGCGAATCCTTCGAGCTGCAGAATGCGACGCCATTGCTAGACCCACCAACACTTCGCACTGGCAGCCACGCGGTGGACTTCAGCGTCTTCTTGATCTCCTTGAGCTCGGTCTTGGACAGCGAGCGCTTCTTCGCCTTCCTGGACAATGCGCTGAGCAGGGGAAGCATCTTCTTCTTCCACGTCTTCATGTTGTCACTATCGCTGTGCTGCGACGTCAAAGAGCCTTGTAGTTCTGTGATCATCTCGCACAAGAAAGCGACCGACGGCTTCCGCTGCACGCCGCAGACTTCGGTGAAGAACTCGCGTAGCGTCTTCGGGTACATCGTCAGTACAGTCAGCTCCCCGTTGTGCGCGGTTGACGACCAGACTGCGCTCTTCACGCCGATAAATCGATGGGGTTTGTCAGTCGCAGCCGGAACAAAGAGCAGAAGTTTACGCGTAAATGCCTTGGTGATCTCGACACGGCACGCGTCAGAGCGCTGGCACTCTTCCCACAAGAACGAGTACATCCTGATCATTTGGTCGATCTCCAGTGTAGACGCCAGCGCTGAATCGACCGAGAGACTTGAGAGAACGGGCAGCACATCGTCCGTTGTCGGAGTAGCTCTCATACCGAGGACTCGCTTAGCGAAGTCATCGCTCTTCCACGTCATAGCACTGAACGTCACCATAGCAGGCGTGAACAATCGCGTGGCCGGCTCCGCTGACAACCACAGATCAGTCGGGCGATGGAACTGCCCGTCAGAGCCTTCCAGCCAGCAGTTTTTCCTCCACATAGTCACCACATCTTCCTTGTCATCGACCGCGGAGGTATCCTCGCTCTCATCATCTGTATCTGCAGTTCTCCAGTGTTTATCCAGGTGCTGAGCTAGACTCGTCGAAATGCTGCGTTTCACAGCGATATCCTCCTCCGCCTCGATCCACTTCAGCACTAGCTCCATTCCAGCTTGTGAGCGGGAGTCTGAAGTGAGACTTGCAGCATCAAACAGCAGCGGTAGCCCGCAGACGTCCACTAGCAACTGCTGCCACTCTTTATCCGCTGAGTCCTTGGCAGTATCCGAGAAGTACTCACTTAAAACAACAGCGAGTTCGTTCTGGTTGGAGGATTCCAGTTGAGTGTTGACCCAGGAGATCAACTGCGGCATCTTCTTCAACGTGGATGGCAGAATAGCGAGCAGGTTGGGACTGTCGACACCTACAACACGACGGCTGCTTGTTGCAACAACCATGTTGGCCTTCACGTCCGTTTGCAACGAGCAATTGTTGCAGGACGCCAGGTGCGAGGACAGGAACCTTCCGTACTCAATCACCACACCGACATCCGCGACCGCATCGATAGTGTCACTCGTATCTACAGTTGACGAGCAGAGCTCTGCCATCTTGGGGAGGATGTGGTGTTGAATCAAGTCGTGGTCCTCCATCACGTGAATGCCCACGTCATTCATCATGAATGCCCGGAGCTTCGAGCTCTTGTTGATAATCTTCGTGAAATTGTCGTCCAGGATGCGAAGGTCGCCGTAGAACTCGTACGATTTCTCGCGCGTTGAGCTGCCACCGTCACCCGACACAAAGAGAGAGTCGTGAGCGTCAGCCAACGAGACCCACTTGGTGCTGCTGTCCTTGGTCTTGCGCTGCAGCGGGAAGCACTTGATCAACCGCAGCTCTTGCCGCAGCAGCTTCGAGTGGCGGTCCTTCCGCCAAAGCTTCGCCAGTAGCGCCAGAATCTTCACCGTCCAGTCGACGTCGTCCTTCTCTGCTGACAGCGCCAGCACCCGCATCAAGTGAGACGAGTGGAGCTGCTCGATCCGCAGTTGGCTCTTCATCACCGCAGTCATGGAGCGAGACAGAGACGGATGCAGGAAGCGCTTGTTGAACGTCGCTGAGAGAACGTCTTCACTCAGAGCCTCCAGCAGCGTGGCCGTACTTTCACTGGCCTCGCTTCCAGTGAGCTCGATACAGTCGATCAACTCCGACGGCATGAGCAATCCCCCCACGCCTGAAGAAGCAGACACCAACCACTTGACTTGACGGAGCTCGCGCATAACTTCCGGTATGATGCTGCGGAACGGCGCCTGCACCTCGTTCTCAAGAGGCAGCAGCGATAGCAAGTGCGAGATGGCCGCGATCGTCTTGTCCGCGTCAGCTTCTTGACCGCTAGCTTGAATACTAGAGACGTAACTGCTCACTGCGGCACGCACGAGCTTGGGGAACTTGGACACGAGCCACTCGTTCCACTCGCTGCCATTGGTGATGGCCTCACGAGAGCTCGGGATCTCAAAGTCTCCTTGCAAGATGAAGCGGAAGCCGTACGACCGCAGCGGCAGGTAGGCGAACACCTCCCGGAGCGGCGGTCTGGACTCCTCGCTCTGGAATGTCAGCGGGAACGCAAGCGCAATCTCCGTCGGGTGGCTGCGGCCGAACAACTGCGGGGGCTCGAGCTTCTCCTTAACCACCAGCCAGTTCTGCTGCACGACCTCCACGCTGCTCTCGCTCTTCTTGACCGGCGAATAGAGCTCCACAACCTGCGCGTTCGCCTGCAACTGCTTCTCCTTCTTGAGAAAGTGAAGCGCGTGCTGGCGAGCCGCGTCACGCAGTCGCAGCTCACGGATCCGTCGGAGGAACAGGAGAACGGAAGGCTCGAACGCCATGAGCGACTGCGAGATGTCATCCACCCTCTGCACCGATAAGTCGTTCAACGGCAGCACAAACGTCGTACCGCGACGCTGCTTCCATTGAGTCGCATCGTCCAGCCAGTACGGCAAGATGTAGCCCATACCCGAACCATGCTCAGCGTTCTTGGCGTGGAAGCAGATGTGGAAGCCGTTCGAGTGCACTTGGGGGTTGTCCGACACCTTGAAGACGCTCTTGAAGCCGATGCCTTTCTTGCCGATGCTTGCCTCCGAATCGACGGACTCCTTGGTAGACGCTCCGACGTCGCAAATGGCTTGAATGTTGGCTGGCGAGAAGCCCCGTTCGTTGTTGTAGAAGACGATCTCCTTGTCGGATGTCAACGTGAAGTCGCCAAGCGGAACCACGGCGTCGTCGTAGGTGTTATCATCGGCGTTCTGCAGCAACTCGAGGACGAAGTGAGTGCTCTCGCTGTAGAGCTCGTCACTGAGACGCTTGAGCGCGCGCTCCAGACGCTGTTGCTGAATACGCAGCACTGACGTCGTTGCCTCGTCCTGGATCTGCAGCCCAACGCCGAACTGTTTCCTGCGTAGATCTTCGATGAATGAGCGGCACGAGTCATCACTGGCAATGCCCTCAACCGAAGACAGTTCATTGCTGTCTTGAGCCGGTAACTCGCTTGAAAAGTTCACCAACGCCACCTCTGGACTTGAAGCGTCAAACAAACTCGCAGGCTTGTCCTCATCTTCAGTGGACGAAGCAGGCTGAGGCGTAGCAATAGGCTTGGTGTTCTCCTTCGCTGCATCGCCACCGTCATCGTCCGCACTGGCGAGGGACGGAGTATCACGAAGACTGCACCACTTCTCTGTTTCACTCGCCCACAAGCCCGACAAGCTTCGGCTGGAAACGTACAGGAGCGCTTTCCGCTCGGCATCGCTTCTGCAGGCCTTCCAAACCCGGTCCGCACTAGCCGACTCCGATCCTGTTGTCTGGCTGAGCACGCCAAGCAGTAACGACATCACGAAGTCTGCGAACTCGACTGGAGTTTCAAGAAGAACCTCCAGGACGAAGCGTTCCGGGTAGCTGTGGTCGGAAGTCTTGTCCTTGGTGACGCTGGACAAGTACGCGCGCAGATGCGCTTGGACGAGCTGCTTGGGGAAGTTAGCTTGGCCCTTGCACGTCACCACCATCGACGCCAAGTGGACTGCCACTTGGCGGGCGGCCACATGGGTCCTGGCTTGCTGCGCTCGAGCGAACAGCAGCTCCAGATCGGACGGTGTCGACTTCTCGTTCACACGCAAGATCGCTCCGTTCAAGCAGGACACAAACATGAAGTTGTTTGAGGAAGGTGCATGATCAAGAAGAATCATTTCATGCACGCGGATGAACGAGAGCAACGACCCGCACAATGGGGCGTAGCGCTCTCGCCAATCCATATACAACGATACATCAACCAAGTACGGGCACTTGCGCAACTTCTCAAGCGCTTGCTCCGTCGAGGGTTTCTGTTGCACTGACTCACCTGTTGTCTCGTTAGAGGAGACTGTGCCATCGAAGCTGCCGTCGCCTTGGACGAGATCCAAGCTGCCAGCGAACTTGACCACCGAAGTCTCTTCTCCCGCCTGCTCTTCGTCGGCAAGCTTGACTAACTCCTCCACACCGGGAAGTCCAAGGTCTTCGACGCGCGCACACCCAAGCTCCACGCTGACGCGGCGAGCAATCCACTGCTGCTGCTTCTCGCTGGAGAGAGCAGACAGCGAAGACGACGACGATATGACGTCACGACACTCGCGCACAAAAGGCAGCACTTCCTCCTGCAGACGCTTGTCACTAACCGGGCTTGATGAGCTGGACGCATCACCGTCTTTTCCACGGGAACGCAACAGGTCAAGGAGCCACTTGCCTGCGTTCAGTTCATCGTCGTCCATGCTGTCTTCAGTATTGTCCACGAGGTCAGGGAGTAGCTCAAGCACGGAGCGTCGTCCAGCCCAGGACACGCTGTTGGATTTGGTCGAGAACTTGGTGGTCAGATGGTTCTCAAGAGACGACAGAACCTGAAGAACCTCCTTTGCGGTCCGAGGCTCGTTGTCGCGTGGCGCTTGAGACTCCAAGAAGCTCTCGATCTCGGTCTTCACTTCTTCGAGTGTCACCTTCGGCTCTGCAGCAGTTTTGGCCAGCCGTCTAGCGAACGGGTCTGTGGGCATGACTGGGAACTTGTCGGCCGCCTTGAGCTCCTTCTTGGCTGCTTCTGCTTGATCGTCTCCTTCTTCTTCTTCATCTTCTTCGTCGCTTGACGCGACATGGCACTTGCACGTGCAGGAACACGAGCACGTGTCTTCACCCACGCAGCAACAATCGCACTCTTCCTTGTCGCTTTCCGACACCTTCTTGACGTCTTCTGCTGCGTCTCTGTCTGCGTCTTCGTCGGGGATCTTATCGTCGCTCAGCAACAGCGCGTACGTCTTGGCCATGATGCTGCAGATGACCCACGTCACGACCTTGAGCCTCGAGTGGTGCCTGCTCTTCTGCGACGACACGAGGAAGCGCGTGAGCTGGTTGCGCAGCTTCGAGTCCGTCTCGGCGATCTCCTGGGACGAGATGGGTCGGCGGAACTTCTGCTGGTTCTTGGCGTCCGCCGCCGCCTTGCGACGCAGCACGTTGTCCAGATACACGTCGACGTCCGTCACGCGCTTGAGCATGTCGAGCGACAGCGACTGCATGCTGTTCTTCTTGCCTCCGCGTCTCTTCTGAGCTCCTTCCTCGCTCTCTTGCTGCGTTGACTGGGCGGCGTTGGTCTGCGCCAGCAGCTCCTCAAGCGCCTGCTTCCTGTTATCGTCACCGAACTTCTCCTTCGCAAGGCGGAACATCTTCTCCGCCACCTCGCGCTGGAACTGCTGCTCCAGCGTCTTCATCTCCTTCATCTCGTTGTTGGCCACGCGACGCAGCATGCCGACGTACACGCCGAAGCCCGACGGGTCTATCGCCACGCCCATGGCCTGCGCGCTCGGCTGGCGATACTGCTGCGCCAGGTACTGCAGGAACTCGTTGAGATCAATGTGCGACGACGCGCGGAAGGCGTCGTGGCCCAGCATGTCCTCGAACTGCTTCAAGCTGGCCAGCACGTCTCTGGTCGTGACGGTCAGCAGCGTCACGGGCGAGCGGTAGAGCTGCTGCACCGCCTCCGTGTGCAGGAACGAGTTGCCGAGCTTGAGCTCGTGGAAGGCGCGCAGCCCCTCGTGCTGCAGAAACGCCTGCTGGCACTCGTACAGCGTGTTGATGCGGCGGCTCTGCATGAAGCACGTCACGAACGTCCACACGCGCTGGTTGACTGTGTGCAGCTGCCTCAACGCCGGCAGCTGCAGCGCGCTCGTGCCCATGAGCTCCTCGAACGCATTGACACCTGCAGAATAACAACAAGAAAGTCAATAAACTGAAGGATTAGAGGGCTTTTGCAGCGAATTTCGACACACGGAAGTGGCTGCAGATGGCGCGCACTACGACGTCGAGCGTCAGCGCGTTGGGCGGCGCCGAGGGACTCGACTGATTGGCTCGGAAGGCCTCGACGAAGGCCACGACGTCTCGCTGCACTTGGGACGCATTGGGGTTCGCCCGTGGCGGCTGCTGCTGCTGCTGCTGCTGGTAGCTGGGCGGGTGTTGATGCTGTTGTTGCTGGTAGAAGCTCTGCGGACTCTGCTGGCGGCTGTACTGGGGCTGCGGAGCGTAGCCGGGAGCGCCTCGAGGCGCGCGCTGTTGTTGCTGGAAGCGGCCCCAATTGCTGCGTCCGCCGCGGCCTCCCGGGTTCTGCCGCATGGCACTAGAGGCTCTGGAAGCTCTGGAGACGACGCCGCCACCTTGACGTCGATGTTGCACTGGTTGGTGAGCGGGTCTGATACCCAATATTAAAGGGTGGAAGGACCTAATTTTTTTATTTTGGGTACTACTGCGGAGACGGTATTTTGGTATTGGATACATGGACACTTGGAGGACGTCAAGTGCTGCGCTTTTGACCACGTCATGGCAATGTGTCGCGTTGCAGCTTCAAGTGCATTGTCGATGCCTTTTTACTTACTCACAATTACGTATTTGGCAGTGATTTATACCTAGCACGACTTGAAAAGTGTCCTCCAGCAGCTCTAGAAGAAGAAACAAATTAGAAGAGCTCGTTGATGGTCGAGCAGAAGCGTCCATCGCGCGAGGACGCGGATTACATCTTACGCGTGCGGGTTTAGAACGTGTTGGCGCTGACCTCGCGCTCGTGGAGAGAGCAGAACTCGCCCGTGGCGAGCGCGATCTTTGGGCAGTTGCGGTGGCAGCACTTCTTGACTGAAGTGGACAGTCGTGGACACAATGGAGCGCGTTAGACCATTTCTCCGCCTGAAGCAAGCTGCAAACAACGACCAAGCAGGACGTACCGCCGCCGTGGGCCCAGCACAGTCCGTAGCGCTTGCCTGCGTGTTCGCACCAGCTCACACGACACTGGACGTCGCCTTGGTTCTCCCTGCCGAGATCGCCTGCAGACGACGGTCGATTGTTCCCTTCCTGCTGCATGTAGTAAGAATAACCAAGCATGAGCGCTATTCAGAAGTGACTACACTGTACCCAGCACGGATTGTAACTTACCGCCTCGCTCCATTGCTGCGGTTCAAGCGAGTTATTCCCACTCGAGTCTCCGTTGTCTGTGGACGGATCTTGGCTCGTGTCCGTCTTGTCCTCCTCCACATTACGCGGCGTGTTGCCTTGCAGCGCACGCGTGAACGCCGGGGACTCGGGGTCAACGTCTTGCCACTCTTGATCGCTCCGAGCGAGAAGCTCACCTTGGTATCGTCGTTGATACTGTGGCACTTGTGTTCTTCCCAGCGGCATTTGCTCGCCACCTCCAATAAAGCGTTCGGGTCCACCACGCGTGGTCATGCTAAGACCAGCAACAGCTCGCGCTTGAGCCGAGCGTGTGTTCATGCGGCGCGGCGGCACCTGCGCGTCGTAGTTCATGGCGCTGTCTTCAGCTGCTGGCTGGGAACTCTCCCCATCTCGCGCCGACGGGCTCCCGCGGCCCTGGTCATCATCGGCGCGTGCACCGTCGCCTGTCAAGATACCGCGGGTTAGCACAAGCACAGGGCTCGAACTCCGAGTCGAAGTCCTCTCGAGCGCGACGCTTTTGCTTGTATTGCTGCCTGCCTACCTGCAGCTGCACGCCGAGCCATTTGCCGGGTGGTGCGAGGCTCAGCGTCGGCGTCGGCGTTGGCCTTGCCTCGACTTGGCTGCTTCTCACGCCGCCCCGACATACTAACGTATAATCCCGATTAGTACGCCCTCATCGAATAGAACGCCCTTCGAATATAACCCCCTTGCTCAGAGCGTTGTATAAAAATAGAACGCTCTCCCTAATTATTTTTATAAAAATAATAAAAAATATTCAGCAAGTTTTTCTACATACACAAAAGGCAATTTGTTTCATTTTAATATAATATTAGTTAAAATACTAGAACTAGTACTGATTAATTATGCGAGAGTGTAAATTTTTCGCACCATAATGTGGATTTACGCTTTAGTCCTCATCTGACACCTCGGAACCATATCTGTGTGTGTGTGTTTTTTTTTTAATGAAGTCAGTTCCAGAATCGAAAAAATCTCGAATCAAATACACCAAGGTCCTTGGCGAATTCCATGAACAGTTATTTGGTTCTATACTTATTTATTTATTAATATTATTTGTAGGATTTTTCCTGGTATTTGCAAATTATTTTGGGAGTCAATGGTACGATATATTACTAATATTACTGTAATGTCTAAATTTTGAAAACTCGAATACAACGCCATGCTTTGAAAATAGAGCGCTCTATAATAATATAACGCCGCGTACTAATAGGTATTATACGTTATTGTGGACTGGTCGATCCGAGCATGCTTGGGCTGTTCGGCCGCATGGACACGCGCTGCGTTTCTACTTTGCTGTTCTTTAGCGTTCCGATACATGGCTACTGTACCAGTTGAAGACAAGTCGAGTTGAGTTATGTGGTGCAGGATCTGCAACGGTTTACCTAGTTATTGGCAACATACAAGCGAAGCCTGGGGGTGAGTGAATCTTTAAGTCACCCGGCTCAGCGTGTGGCTGGCAATGCTTCAGCGTCTACTCACTCGGCCTTCGCGCTGTCGCGTGCGCTCTTGACCTCAAGGTACGCCCACTTGATCCAGGGCAGCAGCGCCTCCAGGTCCTTGGTCTCCACCGTGGCGCCGCACCAGATGCGCAGCCCCGGGGGCGCGTCCCGGTACGAGCCAATGTCGTACGCCACCTGCTCGCGCTCGAGCAGCGCCTGCATCTGCTTGACCTCGTCCTTGCTCAGGCCGTCGATCAGCAGGCACACGGACGTGTTGGAGCGGATAGCCTTGTCGGCCGCGAGGAACTTGAACCAGCGCGAGTTCTCGGCCGCGAAGTCCTCCACCACCTTGAGGTTGCGCTGCGAGATAGCGATGAGGCCGTCCTGGCCGCCCACGCTCTCGGTCCAGCGCAGGGCGTCGAGGTAGTCCTCCACGCAGAGCATGGACGGCGTGTTGATAGTACTGCCCTCGAAGATGCCCTTGAGGAACTTGCCCGTCGTGGGGTTCGTCAGGCGGAAGATCTTGGGCATCGGGCGGTTCTCCGGCACGAACGACTCCAGACGCTCCACCGCGCGCGGGCTCAAAATGAGGACACCGTGCGCGCCCTCACCGCCAAGAACCTTCTGCCAGCTGAACGTGCACACGTCGATCTTGTTCCACGGCATCTCCATGGCGAACGCGGCCGACGTGGCGTCATTGAAGATCAGACCCTTGCGGTCGTCCGGGATCCAGTCGGCGTTCGGGACGCGCACGCCGCTAGTAGTGCCGTTCCACGTGAACAGAACGTCGTGGTCGCAGTTGACCTGCGAGAGGTCTGGGATCTGGCCGAATGGCGCGCCGAACTCGCGCACATTCTCCAGCTTGAGCTCCGTCGTCACGTCCTTGAACCACTGCTTGCCGAACGACTCCCAGTAGCACACGTCCACGGGGCGCTCGCCCAACATCGACCACATGGCCATCTCGAACGCTCCCGTGTCCGAAGCCGGCACGATGCCGAGGTGGTAGTCGTCCGGCAGCTTCAAAATCTTCTTGGTACGCACGATGGCCTCCTCCAGCAGGCCCTTGCCCAGCTTCGAGCGGTGGCTACGGCCCAGCACGATGTCAGGAATCTGAGCCAGCGAGTATCCGGGGCGCTTCTTGCACGGGCCCGAGCCAAAGTTCGGCGACGCCGGCTTCACGCGGGGCTTGGGGTGGCGCACGATCTCCACTCCAGCCTCGTCAGCTTCGGTGTGCTCTTCAGTCGCGCTGGCGTTGGGCTTGAGGAACTTCTCCCAGATTCCGCCCGAGACGGCCGTGTTGAGCTCCAGCAGATTCACGCGACGCAGGTTGGTGAGGTTGCCCAGAGCCTCCAGCTCGTCCATCACCTCGTCCGGGATGGCCTCGTCCACATTCAGCACGCTGACGGCAGCGGCGCCGGTCTCTTCGCGCGCAAGGCCGAAGCAGCCAATGTTGATCTTGTGCTTCGCCAGCACCGACGTCACCTTGTGGAGAACACCAGGCTGGTCCGTGTTGTTGAACAGCAGCATGGAGCCGCTCGGGATGGCGTCCATGGGGAGATCATCAAAGGACACGAGACGCAGCTGGTTCTTGCCGAACACCGTACCCGTGATCTTCTTGGACGTACCGTTCTCCTTCTCAAAGATGACAGTGAGCTGGTCCGAGAAGCTGCTGCCAGAGGCCTCGTCGTGCTTGTGCTCCACCGTCTGGATGCCCATGACGTCCGCGAGCTGCTTGGCGTTCGTGAACGTCACCTCTTCCTCCAGCATGTGCGACAGCAAACCCTTGAGCACGCCCTTGACCAGCTGGCCCGACAGCTCAGACGACGTGACCTTGGGGCCCTCAGCGATGATGAGCACGCGCTTGAGACGGCTGTCGTCCAGCAGCTGCGCCTGCATGCTGCCGAGCTTCTCGGCCAGCGACAGCAGCGGCATGAACTCCTCGCGCTTGCCGAAGTCGATGTTAGGCGCGTTGAGCACGCCCTTGAACGACTTGCCCGCCAGCGCATCGTTCACCTTGTAGGCCAGGTCGCGCGCCACCTTCTGCTGCGCGTCCGTGGTGAGCGCGCCGATGTGGGGCGTCACGATCACGTTGTCGTGGCTCACAAGCTTCTTCCAGGTGTCGGACGGCGGGGACGGCGCGTTGATGTCGAAGGCCATGCCGGCCACCTTGCCGCTCTCAATGGCGCCCAGCAGCGCCTCGTGGTCGATGAGCCCGG
>JAIKVE010001044.1:0-14123 GCA_024679115.1 Phytophthora pistaciae
CAAGTCGGCGGCGAGACGCAGCGGCGGCGCGCCTTTGAGAGCGCGTAAGGAGGCGGCAGCTGCGGCGTCCTACAGCAGCATCAACGGTCGAGCCATGGAGCGCAGCGAGTCCCGTCGCTACGGGAAGAAGCGCGAGCGCTCCAAATCTAAAACGCGGGAGCGATCCAAGTCCAAAGCACGCGAGCGAGAGCGCGGCAGGGACCGCCAGCGGTCTCCGAGTCGGGATCGTCGCTCGCGCCGTTCGAAGACGGCGGATTCAAGTGACGACGAAGAGAAACGGCCGAGAGCCTCGTCATCGCGCGGTAGGAAGTCGAGTCTGCAGGAGATCGAGGACGCCATTGCTGATACGGAGCGCGAGTTGCGACCGAGGAAGAAGGAGCTCGACGAGTTGCAGGATCAGCTAGAGAAGCTGAAGAAGCGCGTCGAGACCAAGTCGCTGGAGGTCTACGACCTTCAAGTCGAGCTCAACGCGCTGCAAATGCGTCGGGAGCGGCGTCTGCCCTCACACCGGAGCGAGAGCAGCCGGAAAGAGAGTCGAGAGGAAAAGTCCTCGAGACGATCCAGGAGCACGAGCAAGCGCCGTGAACGTCGGCGGTCGAGTAGCCGCGCGCGCGCCTCCAAGCGCCCGTGCATTGTGGATGAAGAAGACGAAGATAGCGATGATGACGACGTTGTCATTATGGATCCGAGCGAAGTGAAGAAGGAGCTGGAGAGCAGCGCCACCACGGCCAAGAGCACGGTGGTGCCAGTTGAGGAAACGATGCCCGACAACTTTTGGGGTCGCTCGCACACACCCAAACTGCTTGCAAACCACCGCTTCCGCGCGATCCCGGACGGCAGCATTCGCAAGGGCCGTCACCTCGCGTTTAACCCGATCCAGCCCCAGATCTTCGCCACGAGTCCTGATGAGGGCGGCCTTATCCTGTGGAGCTACCAGCGCCAAGACCAAGACATCGCGAAGGTGGTGACTCTGATGCCATCGTCTTTCCGCCGGGAGAATCCCTGTGCCGAGGCCATTTCGTGGAGTCCCGATGGAAATCGCATGGCCATGGCATTCCGCGACCCTGTTGACGGGAAGGGCGAGTTTTGCATTGTGCAGCTCCACCAGTTAAAGCTCGAAGACAGCGATACGCCGCAGCCGTTGCCCCGTGACCGTCTTACCTCGAAGCGCACTACCCTGCATCAACGAGGTGTTTCTGCGATTGACTGGCTGCCTACTGGATTCGGGCCGGAGACCACAAGCCGCCAAGTGATCACTACAGGTAGCTCGGACCACGCCGTTGTGTTGTGGGAAGAGCACGAAGATGCCAGGAAGGGTGGACTGGACTTGAAGTGGAGTGTGCTGCACCGCGACCACCGAAGTGAAGTCCGATCGCTCTGCGTGCACTCGAAGCGCGACTGCTTGTACACGGGTGGCCTGGATGGTCTGATGATTCGATATGATCTGAACAAGGGCCGCACCCAGACCGTGATCGAGCGCCGCAAGCCCAACATTTCCAAGATCAACGCGGTGCTGGAGCACCCGCACAACCCGAACCTGCTTTTGGTCAGCTGTGTGGAGCAGAGCAACCACAACCTGTTGCTGCACGATCTCCGCCAGCGCTACGAGCCGAACGGGGTGTCACTGACGTGGCAGGGTGGTGCCATGAGTCAGTACGTTGTGCCGAGGTGGTCGCCTGCAGGATATCACGTGTCGTGCGGCAGCAAGACGGGTGTGGTGAACATCTGGGACGTGCGTATGCGCGGCGAAAACTACCCTGCCGTGCTGCCGCAGCAGTCTCTTCGCGTCCACCGTAAGTGCCTGCGCGTGAGGCTCTTGTTTACTGTTCGTTTGCGCTTGCTTACCACCTTTTGCTTGTCGTTTCCTCCTTCTCCTGCACAGACAAAACGGTTCTGCACGCGACCTGGCACCCGCGCTACGACGCCATGTTCAGCGTCTCGCACGACCGCACGCTCGGGCTGCTCACGTTCCGATAAGCGGCGAAGACGTTAGCAAGAACAACGCATTAGTTTGAATTAGTTTGTGACCGCAGCTCACGGCGCCTTTGAGTTGGCGGAGCGAAGTTTTGTGCGACCGGCGTTCGCTCGGCAACCCCCAAACCAAAAACAAGGCCGCTGTATGTTTTATCGAGTCGAGTTGAAGTGGATGGGATTCAGCACTGAACGCCATCCAGAGCCTGAATCCAACTGTTGCACGCGTCCAGCGCAGCGTAGTCAACAATGACAAAAAGCTCAGAGTTGCCACCGAAATGTAAGAAGCTGGTGTTTATCCATTAAGCGCGTCACCACCAGCAAGGACCTGGGTGTGCCCGTGGGAATGACGCCGGTCTGTCGCCTGCCAAGTGAACCATGACATCACTTTTTCACTTGACGTGAGTATGCAGGATCGCGGCGGATACACCTCGATCATCCACGATTGTTTGCTTGCTCTGAAAATGGCGATCCTCGCACACCCAACGTGGGGCCAGCAGCCAGCGCTTCTCAACACGAAGCACACGAGCTTCATTCGCAGTTTCGCCCTAGCCAGGAAAGAAGCAGAAGCAGAAATGGCGTCGGAGCTGGTGCAGAGCTACTTCGAGTGGGCGAATGCCACCGAGATCAAGGTGCTCGACTGGGTGGACCCCGAGGGCGGCTGGAAGGTCCACCCCATGGCGGACTACCCGCTCGCCAACTTCGCCAGCGTGTTCGCCATCTGCGTCGGCTACGTGCTCTTCGTCGTGTTCGGATCGGTTAGTGTCTTGGCAATTCCGTTGGTCCGTTCTGACGGTCTCGGCAGCTCTTCTTGTCTCTGACTCGGCTTTCGTTGCGTTCTTCTGTTGCCCGTTGCTGCTGCTGGTGGTCTCTTTTCTTCCAGGCGCTCATGAAGCTGGGCGTGCCCGCCTTCAAGACGAGCCCCATCCAGTTCATCTACAACCCCATCCAGGTCATCGCCTGCTCCTACATGTTCGTGGAGACCGCCATCCAGGCCTACCGTAATGGCTACTCGGCAGCTCCGTGCAACGCCTTCAAGGCGGACGCGCCCGTCATGGGCAACGTGCTGTACCTGTTCTACCTGTCCAAGATGCTGGACCTGTGCGACACCTTCTTCATCGTCGTGGGCAAGAAGTGGCGCCAGCTCTCGTTCCTGCACGTGTACCACCACCTCTCGGTGCTGCTCATGTACTACATCGTCTTCCGCGTGGCGCAGGACGGCGACTCGTACGCGTCCGTCGTGCTCAACGGCTTCGTGCACACCATCATGTACACGTACTACTTCGTGAGCGCGCACACGCGCAACATTTGGTGGAAGCGCTACCTGACGCTCATCCAGTTGGTGCAGTTCGTGACCATGAACGTGCAGGGCTACCTCATGTACTCGCGCCAGTGCGCCGGTATGCCGCCCAAGATCCCGCTCATCTACCTGGCCTACGTGCAGTCGCTCTTCTGGCTGTTCGTCAACTTCTACGTGCGCTCGTACGTGCTCGCCCCCAAGAAGACCAAGGCGTCCCCGGCCAAGAAGAACCTCTAAGCACACTGTTCATAGTAGACGCATCCAAATGAAAAACGTCCAATTGCTCGTTCTTCAGCGTGTTCAACGTGCTACCATGTCTTAACACCATACAAGCAGTTGGTGCACAGCTGACCACGGTGCGTCCGCAGACGTCCTCCGCCGTCGTCGTCGGCATGGACATCGCCGTGAGCGCCACGCACCCACGTCGCTGCAGCGCCACGCGTGCCAAGCCACCACCACCACCACCAGAACTTGCTGCTCCATGTTAAACGGCAGCTTCCTGCCTATGCAAGCTCCATTGTTGTTGTTGAGATAGGCGGCGCGTGCCGCCATATCCGTCGGCCGGCTGCCTGTCCTCTGCATGGTTGGGTGGCCCCGGTCGCTTTAACATGGGCGCTGCGTCATCGTGGGGCGCAAACGGCTGAGCCTGCCGCTTCAAGATGGCGATGACAGCGGCGCGCTCGGGCCAGAGATGGCGCATGACATCATAACTCGGCGCCGAAATTCATCGACTTTCCCTGTCAAAGGCGATTCATTTGGCCCCAGTATGCCCGACGGGTGGTACGTGGACCGGACCACCAAACGATGGTGCTTCGAGCTTGACACGCAAAGCGAAGCGAAGCGCTGACCCCACGCTGCTGGCGGCCAGTCCGCGGCCTGAGGAAGCTCATTCGCGCTTTTGCCGGTTCGCCTCCAGACTCCCCGACACACTCAAAGCACAAAACGCTCGCGACCACCATGTCGGCCGACCTGCTGCAGAGCTACTACGACTGGGCCAACGCCACCGAGGCCAAGCTGCTCGACTGGGTCGACCCCGAGGGCGGCTGGAAGGTCCACCCCATGGCCGACTACCCGCTCGCCAACTTCGCCAGCGTGTTCGCCATCTGCGTCGGCTACCTGCTCTTCGTCATCTTCGGCACGGTGCGTCCTCGCTGGCTGCCCTTATATTGAGAAGTTCTTGTCTCTAACTGTCGCTATCGCTGTTGCTGTTGCTGTCGCCGCCCTGCAGGCCCTGATGAAGATGGGCATCCCCGCCATCAAGACGAGCCCCATCCAGTTCATCTACAACCCCATCCAGGTCATCGCCTGCTCCTACATGTGCGTGGAGGCCGCCATCCAGGCCTACCGCAACGGCTACAGCGCCGCGCCCTGCAACGCCTTCAAGGCGGACGCGCCCGTCATGGGCAACGTGCTGTACCTGTTCTACCTGTCCAAGATGCTCGACCTGTGCGACACGGTCTTCATCATCCTCGGCAAGAAGTGGAAGCAGCTCTCCATCCTGCACGTGTACCACCACCTGAGCGTGCTCTTCGTCTACTACGTGACGTTCCGCGCCGCCCAGGACGGCGACTCGTACGCCACCATCGTGCTCAACGGCTTCGTGCACACCATCATGTACACGTACTACTTCGTGAGCGCCCACACGCGCAACATTTGGTGGAAGAAGTACCTCACGCGCATCCAGCTCATCCAGTTCGTGACCATGAACGTGCAGGGCTACCTCACGTACTCGCGCCAGTGCCCGGGCATGCCCCCCAAGGTGCCGCTCATGTACCTCGTGTACGTGCAGTCGCTCTTCTGGCTCTTCATGAACTTCTACATCCGCGCGTACGTGTTCGGCCCCAAGAAGCCCGCTGTCGAGGACGCCAAGAAGAAGCTCTAAGCGGTGGGCGCGCAGTAAAGTAGTCCCCCCGCCCCCAAATGTAGTAGTTTCCTCCCTCCCTTCCACTTATTCTTCCAGCTCGCTTTGTAAAGGAGATAAGTAGCGGCAGCCCCCGCCAGTGATGCGGGGTGCCCTCGAATACATCCCGTTTAAGGCCTTCGGATAGTGTTGTTGCTGGTCGGCATGGACCAACGTTAAACCACGTTGAAGTGGACGAGTGTTTGTGTTGTGTGCATAGCATACATTTAGGCAAATCACTACAAGTTGACTAAAACACGGCGTTTTGCAAACGTATCCGCTCATCTAATCGACAACATTTCAACTTGCATGCAAGCATGACGCTCTGCTGGTCGACACTCTTCCCTTGCAGCGCCTGACCAGTAATCCCGCCATTATCGAAAAACCTCCGGACCAGAAACTCCCTCCCCCAAGTCCCAAGCCTCTTTCTCTTGCTGTTACAGTCATGGCCGCCGCTCCGCCCGCACAGGACGAGAACGTGATGGAGACGCCGTACAAGGCCACCACGCCCGTGTGGAACGTCAAGGCCACCATCGTCAAGTACCGCGTGGCGCTGGCCGCCGTGCTGCTCGTGCTCGTTTTGGTGGTCGTCCTGGCCGCTTGCGGCGTCTTCTCCTCCTCTTCTTCTTCTTCGGACAATTCCTCTTCGGACTCTGCCGCCTCCAACGGCAACGTGACCATCTACCACGCCGGCTCGCTCGTCGGCCTCATGGACAACAAGCTGGCGCCGGCCTTCACGGCCGCCACGGGCGTCGCCACGTCGCTGCTGGCCAAGGGCTCCGTCAAGCTGGCCAACCTCATCGTTGACGGCAGTCAAGCCGACGTGTTCATCAGCGCCGACGCGTCCGTCAACTCGGAGCTGCTCATGGGCGACGCCGACGACAACCTCATCTCGTGGTACATCACCTTCGGCGAGACGTCCATCGGCCTCGGTTATTACCCGGAGTCGCCCTACGCCGACGTCTTCGCGGCGGTGGAGAACGCCTCGCTGCTCTGGTACGAGGCGCTGCTACAGAACCCCGGCATGAAGCTCGGCCGCACCGACCCCGACGCCGACCCCAAGGGCTACCGCACCGTCATGATGTTCGAGCTGGCCGAGCAGTACTACAACAGCACTGGTCTGGTGTCGGGGATCTTGGGCAGCGCGACGAACAGGGACCAGATCTTCTCGGAGGAAAACCTGGAGACGTATTTGTCGTCTGGAGACCTGGACGTCGGCTTCTTCTACGCCGTCGAGGCCGGCAGCTTGAGCGGCATCAACTTCATCACGCTGCCGGAGGAGATCAACATGGGCAACCCAGCTCTGGACGACGAGTACGCCACCGTGTCCTACACCAACTCGGAGACGGGGACGGTCTACAACGGATCGGCATCCATCTACACGGTGACGATCCTCAACAACGCCACGCACATGTCGGAGGCGGAGGAGTTCGTGGCGTACTTGCTGTCTTCTGACGGGCAGACGATCTTGACAGAGCAAGGAATGCAGGCGGCTAATCTCACTGCGTATGGGGACGCCTCGGCCATCCCCTCGACGATTGCAACGTACCTGTCGTGATGGAAATACTGGGACTTGCAACGCGAAAGGATTAATCATGTTGCACCGGTCTCGTTGTAAAACTGAAATCAAGTAATACTGTGGTTCAGCTAGTGTTCGTTCGGGATATTATGCTTGGAAAGGGAGGGTACTCTACCTGCGGCTGAAGAGTTGGTAGATGGTGGGTCTCTTCCTAGGTTGGAAGGCTGTCTAGCTATGCGCTGGATCTGTTTGGGGCCACGGTGTTACTGCTCGTTGACAAAGAAGTTCGACTCACTGCTTCCGGACATGTTCGTGGTGATCCGATTCGGAGTTTGGAGGGAGGAGGCTCACGACTGCAGTGATGAATCAGCGGTGAGTTATCCTCCAGTGTCAATCATCATGGCGTTCAACGGTGTCCGTCTTTGGAAACTGTGATGCTGTCAATTTCCCAGTCATAACTTTACGGTGGCATGCGCTGGCTGGAGGAGGAAACTCATGGTCGTTGTTCGAGTGTGGCATACTTCTTCAGCAACGAGTTGTTCCCCATGATGCTCCTCTTCGGACGCTGCTCTGACTTTCGTGCCAGATCAATCTTGTGTCGGAACGCGAAGAGGGCGATCTCATCCAGCCAATCTTCGTCGTCTTGCGGTTGTGGTGAGGACCGATGTGGAGGTATATTCGATTCAGGCGCGATGCGAGCAGCAGCAGTGACGTCAGTAGCGGCGTAGTCTCGGTCTTCGAGCTCGGAAGGCCGCGACCAGAACTCACTGATGTCACTGTAGATGGAGCTTTTGTCACTGGAGTTGTCGTTAGTGCTGATATAACTCCCGACTTCGTCAACCTCGGGCTCGTCATGGGATGTCAGCGAGCTGGGGTTGTTTGGTGGAGTGGCAAAGTAGTCAAGACTGCCCCACGTCCGCCAGCTCGCGAGAATGTCGAGTTCGGTAAGGGACGAAGGGCCTCCAGCCTCGAGTATGGGGACCTCTCCAATTGACACGTTGTCACGTTCTACCTCTGACACCGTCTCGAGCGTCGTAGGTGTGTGCTTGGATTGTGGATAGTTGTGTCTTGCTGGACGGACTGGAGCAAGATGTACCTGGTGTGCCGGCGCGTCCACAATCGCGAATTTGAGCGGGGTGATAGCGTCCTGGAGCGCCGCCAACCATGTTCCGTACTCGGTACTTGTCGGAGCACGAAGTGTCACGTGCTGGCGCGACGGACCGTAGTAGATGCTGAGTTGATAGTGGCGGGCCTCCTTCTCCGTCACGGGGGCGAGACTCGAAGGATGAGACTTGAAATTCAGAGGGATTCGCAGTTTACCCCCGAAGACCTTCGGGCGAGCGATGGCCAGGAGTCCTCCCTGATGAGGAGCAAGTGTGAGCGACACAATTGCCTTGTGCCTAGCATCACCGAAAGAACAGACAACAGTGGTGAGTGCGTGCGTGGTGTCACGAGCTGGCTGATCTTGGTTTTGATTAAAATGCTAGTTACCCACCAGAAAAGGCCACACGTCCGCATCTTCATCACACAACGAAGAGTTCGCGAAGCGCTCATGGTGTTCTTGGTGTGTTTCGCACGTTAAAGTGTTGTTTTTTCAGTGATTTTCGATCTGGTATTGTGTTGAGTGCTGTGGTGCAAATCAACAAATGAAGTGAGCTAAAGACTGCCGCACTTCTGACTTGTGGAGTTTGTCAACGTTTAGTGACGTAGGATAAGCGAATAAACATTATGTAGTACTCCTGCGCTGTTGAAATCCAGTGGTGACTGCACACAGCAAAGCTTAACAGACTTTTTGAAAGCAAAATTGAGGACCAGCGCCAGTTTTGGTGTTTCGTCGCTGCAGGTTTTCAGCTCACGAACGACCACATGTAGCGCTAGGTGCATATGAACAAGCGTTGGAACTGTGCTGCAGCCCTTCATTGGTTTAGTTGTGAACGGCAGCTAATTGTGATCATTGAAAGTCGCTAAAGTAAAGTCGACGCATTGGGACAGGGCGCGAGGCGGAATTTTTTTCTGCCTGCAATGCGGTCGCAGCTGTGCTCTGGCGCGTTTGTGTCGTTGGTCCCTGGCTAGTTGCCCTGCCAAAGCTCAAGTCCCAATTACAGGTACAGCTGCAACTAGATCTTGAAAAGACACGAAAGAAGAATGGATACCATGACCTGTCTCTGTTCGTCTACACATGATATGTAGACGAGAGGTGTTTCGGTGTGGTACAGTACATGTAAAATGAGAAGCAGCAGTCAGAGACATCTTAATAAGGGTATATAGCTCGCTTGGGCTCGCTTGATCTTCCACCACAGCCTAGAGCCCGTTTAGTCCTCGTAATGGCGCAGGCTAAATGGGCCCAGGAGAGTCGTCGTCTCCGCAATCTTTCGATCTTTATGCGCATGGCCATCGGTCTCTACAATCCAAAACAGCTGCGGTCTCTGCCTGTGCGTCACCTTGACTTACACGCCGCACTGAAGCCAAAGATTCAGTCGGCTGCTTCTTGTATGGCTCAGTGGACAAGTTCTCTGCGTCATTCTTCGAATTGCGGCGCAGCAGAGCAGTACAAATTTACAACCAGTACGGATCCTTGCAACATGACCGCTTTACCCGATCTCCGTTGTGTTATGAAGATCCGCACTTGCGGACCTTTCTGGTGCGGCTTGCTGTTGTTGGTGGTGTATTTTCCTTCGCTAGTAGAGCCTTCTTACAGACAAGCCATTGCGCTTTGCGTCCCTGCTTCTTGTTCGCAGGCACAAGGCCGCCGTTTCGCTCTCGTACCCGACGACAGACAAAGCGCATCAAGGTCTGCTAACCATCGACCGCCCCAAGGCCACTGGAGGAAGCTTGGAGATCCCTTTGGGCCGCTGCGATCGCATGCCCACACTCGTCTTCGCGTCGGAGAAAGACCAGCGCCGCCGTCAGTTCACCGTCTGCTACGGCGTTTGGCGCCGTTGTGTGACTCTGCGTGTTGCCACGGACGCGATCTACAGGGCGTGGTGGGCGGCACTGGAGACCGCGTACATGTCGCTCTATCTGAAGCAGATCTCACGGCCTCTCGTGACGAATTTCAACGAAGAAGGTCCAGAGGAAGTGCCAAAGATGGACGCAGTGGTGAACAATTTGCCTATACTGGAGGTCTCGAGTCCGACGTCTGCTGTTGAGACCGGTAGCCGCGATGGCTGGCGGTTTGACGAAGACCCCGACGAACTCGTCGTTGTTGGATCCGCTGCCCGTCTCCATGACGATCCGCCTGGAAAGCTCAAGATCGACGCGGTGCCAGTCGTCGGTGGCCCAAAGGACGAGCCCAGTAGCAGCAGCGGCGGGTTGAGCAGCCGTGAGGCCGTACTCGGAGCCACTGCAAGCTACAGCCACAGCACTCATAGCGACCGTGATGGTGCCAGTAGCTGCATCGGTAGCGACGTCCTGGACTACCTCCCCGGTGATCTCCGCGATATCATGGAGAACTATTCCAGTGAGAGTGTAAGCAGCTACAGCACCAGCAGTAGCCTCGCCAGCATCGTCCGCGACCATCTTCCAAGTGACGTTCTTGATCTTCTCGACAGTTGCCCCGTTCCAACGTATGAAGTCCAGGCCAACAACCAAAACCGTGGCTTCGACTTGTACGACGGCGGCCACAATCTGCCTCGACGCGGGGAGAATCTGTGCCACCATGGATACCCCCTCGAAAGCAAGAGCGCGAAGCTTAGCAACGGCGGCAGTGACGCATCGGTCAGAGAGAGCTTGGCACAAACGGAGGATACCACGACTGTGTCGGCCGTCACTTCGAGCACTAGTCGCGACGCTCTCGATGATGCGTTATCCGCAATTGGAGCAGGTGAGATTACAACGGACGATTCACTCGTACTTCCTGGGGGCAGTGTATCCACACCTTTCGAGCGCTTGCTTCTGCGTCAGCAATGGCGCGCGAAGGTGAACGCACGGCGAACCGTTGATGGCGATACGAGTCGTTCTCCCGGTACCTATGGCGACAGCAACAGTGAACTGGACTGGACCTCCTCACCCAGACCCCACCCTGCAGATAGTGAGCGGCCCAAGAGCCTCACCATCGGTCGGATCGACAAAGCTCGCGTCGAGGAGATTGAGGAATTCGCGTCGCGTCGTGTGTCGGGCTCCGCTCGTGCTTCCAAGAAAGCGATCGTGGTAAAGCGGATCACCAAGGCCTGGACGGATGTGGCGCGCTCTGCTTTTCGCCCGGATGGCGATAACCAGACAACAAATCGCGCGACGAAGATGCAACGCCACCGACCGACCTTCAACCACCTCCACGCCTCGACCGGACACACCCAGAACTAACTGGAGGGTGCAAGATATCCCCTCTAGACATACCTGTATCAAGAATAACGAAAAACATCACCCCATTGCTTGACCTACGAACACCGAGCCTTGTAACAGTTAGCTACCTAGCGTGACATCGACTTCAGTATTTTACATTTTTTTCATTTTGCAGGTGAGGGATATCGTGTTCATTTAGTAGAGTAGCTAAACTTCAGTATTTTACGTCGCGAATGTTGCTACCTATCACCATTTCTATCGGCCCACCAACATGACAGTCTAAAGTCCTTATCCGATACAACGCATCGGACGGAGATACTTGGGGAAAATCACTGAGTAACATGCTTACTGACTACATTTTGGCTAGGATGGAGACAACGTTTGAGTGCGGGGGTTAAATCTGTTCTTAGCACTTACAAAGCGCTGAGTACGCACAAGATTCCATACATTTAGCTCCGAGCACGGCTTATGGTGTACATAATGAATACTCACAGTTTCATACCGCTAATTGAGTGAGTAAACCTCGAGCGCGATAACTTGTATCTCGCAATCGATGGTCAAATTCTGGAAGCCTGTCGGTTCTAACAGAGTACAGTTATCTACGTACTTGCTAAAATAACAATAGGGGCTTTTAGAAGCACCGATAGATGATCATGTGGCCAAATACGCGAACGCGTGCATTTCAAATTGAAATTTTCAATCAAGGAAGCAGATTTATAGGGATACTGTTTATCAAAATGACGTAGATGAATCCTATATCAACCTACATTCGTGGTTTTTGGAGTACTATTCGGGATATGAGCATAGTTTAAAAATTCTTCACTCCCTTAGACCTTCTGGGAGCAACATGATTTTGAAATTGAAAAACGATATGATATGAGGGCTCACTTTAACCGTCGACGAATGCCGAAACCACGAAGGTTCGTGGCGAGACGGAAAATTTTTGGTTTGGCCACACTACGCTAAGCTTACCTTTTTTAAAAAACCAAAAACAAAACGGCCCTCCTAAAAGCTAATAGACCGCAATCCACGGCATACTCTCCACTTCCAAGTTCGTGATTTACCCCCCATGATACCCCTCACCGTACCCGGTGGCTCCAGCATCAGTACGATCCTTCCTGAGTCGTTGCAACTGTAAAAGTGTCATGCTGGTCCAACGTAGCGCTTCGCAGGGGATGCTACGGTGTCAACAACGTTGAAGGAATAGTGCACCCGCTACAGACACAATTGGTTCATTGCACCTGTACCCTCGTCGACATGACCCGAACGGGCTCACAACCGCATATGCGTGAACAATTTTGGCGATAACTTGAGACCCGAAAAGAGTTCTCGAGCGAAATCGTAGAGCGCAAGCTGACAGGTGTGCAGCTTACTTGTACTCTGTGACTGTAATCCATGTAGAACCGATGGCCCATCGGTGATGGCGTACTTACAGACGGACGATGTGCACATCGCTCAGCTGGTGTGGACGAATCTGTCCCCATGGGCACGAGAAGCAGATGACTCCTCGAGTGAGGCGATCGCCACCCCCGACTTTCCATCCACATTGGGTCTTCAAAGACCTCTTTGCCTGAGCAGCCAGAAGCGCTGTCGCCGCTGCCACTTGGGAAGCAGAACAAGGATTTGAGTCGTGACATCGCGCCCCTGCGTTCCCCAACAGCTTTGATAGAGGGAAGACGGTATCCAAACAGCCGAACACCGCGCTGTCCGTATGCATGTTACACTGTCGAGCACCGAGAAGTTAGTCTCCTTCGTCCTTGTCACCCCTTAATCTCCCTCCAAGCACTCGAACGATGCAGATCATCGCCCCACTCGTGGCTCTCGCCGGCCTTGCAACAGGAGCGCTCGCCGACTCGACATGCAGCGGCCCTAACGTGCGGACCCAGCCGCCTGCAGGCGCCATCGTCGTCGACGCCACGGGCTCCTACAAGAACAGCTTCAAGACGGTCTCGGAGGGCGTGGCGCGGCTGGACCCCAACACGACGTCGGAGCAGACGATTTTCCTGCGCCCGGGTGTCTACAACGAGCAGGTGCTCATCTCGCCACTGTCGGGCCCGCTGGTGCTGCAGGGCTTCACTTGCGACGCCTCCACCTACACCAAGAACGAGGTGACCATCACCCAGGCCAAGGCTCAGAAGGACATCCCCGCCGAAGTGACGGGCGAGGCCCGCAACGACATGACCAGCACGATCCGCTTCAAGTCGGACAAGGTCAAGGTGTACAACCTCAACATCGCCAACACGGCCGGCAACGTCGGCCAGGCGCTGGCCGTCAACGTGAACGCCACGGACTACGGCTTCTACGCTTGCAACCTGACGGGATACCAGGACACCGTCCTGGCCGACAAGGGCAAGGAGCTGTACGCCAAGACGTACATCAACGGCGCCACCGACTTCGTCTTCGGCCGCTACGCGCAGGCCTGGTTCGAGTCGTGCGACATTGAGACCATCGGCACGGGCTTCATCACGGCCAGCGGCCGCGAAGCCGCCAACAGCTCGGCCACGTACGTCTTCAACCGCGCGCGCGTGTTCGGCAAGAGCGGCGTCAACTCGACCGTCCTGGGCCGCCCGTGGCGCCCGTACGCCAAGGTCATCTGGCAGAACAGCGAGCTGGGCGACGTTGTCAAGCCCGAGGGCTGGACCACTTGGGACGCCACCTCCAGCACGGCCGACGTTGTCTTCAAGGAGTTCAACAACTCTGGCCCCGGCGCCGTCAAGGGCAGCCGAGTGGCCTACAGTGGCCAGCTCGACAAGCCCGTGGCCATCAACGAAGTCCTCGGCGAAGGCTACGAGACCGAGTGGTGGGTCGACACCACGTACCTGTCTAACCTTCACAGGCGAGATGGATGATGTTAGTTAGTCCAACAATGGAATGATTCTCCCACAGCAAAAAAACTGAAGTTGCCGGCAACTTCAACATGTTTATGTGGCGCACACCAACTGGGCCACTTTGGCCCTATCGGCGGCCTTTGACACCGCGGCCTCACTGCGGCACTTCACTTCAGAATTTCCCGAGCCAACATGCTGCTGGCCGTGCTGCGGAAGCCGTGGACGCTGCTGCTGCCGCGACTGGACTGGCTGCTGACGCCCGACGCGCTGCTGCAGCTGCTGATCCTGTGGCCGCTGGAGCTGTACGAGGCCGTGGCCATCCTG
>JAIKVE010001045.1:0-14114 GCA_024679115.1 Phytophthora pistaciae
GGAGGAAGCCGCAACGGGGGCAGCAGAAGCAGGTGCAGCAGCGGCAGCGGGAGCCCGCGCCGGCGTCGGCGTCGTGTCGAGACCCCAGGCCATGGTCGTCGTCGGGGTGCTTCCGGGTGGTTCTCTGGGGATGACAATGGATTTCCCCCTGCTCGGACGACTGGCTGGGCCGGCCGAGACGGGGTTTCTGCCAATGAGAAGGCGTAAAATCGGATTTTCAACGAATCAGATGCATAGTTTAAGACATTGACGCGTAATTGGACGAAAAGATGGTGATGCAACTGGTTGACTTTTTGGTTGGTGGAGACTTGACCGGCAAGAGGCACAGACTGACGCTGATAGACACAAGCCAAGCCAAGCCCGTCGCCGCAAGTCGCAGCAGAGCCATGCCCAAGTCCAAGAGACAACGCACCAAGCCGCTCACGCAGGCCAACAAGAAGGGCAACGAGCTCAAGCAGAACGTGGTGGACGCCATCCGCAATGCCGTCGACACGTACGAGTCGGCCTACGTCTTCAGCTTCCAGAACATGCGCACCAACCACTTTAAGGAGGTGCGCATGGACTTCAAGGACAGCCGCTTCTTCCTGGGCAAGAACAAGGTCATGAAGCTCGCGCTCGGCCGCTCCAAGGAGGAGGAGTACGCCGAGAACCTCTTCCGTCTCTCCAAGGACGTGAGCGGCAGCACCGGCCTGCTGTTCACCAGCAAGCCGCACGAGGAGGTCGTGGAATACTTTGCTAAGCTCTCGGTCAGCGACTACCCGCGCTCGGGCTTCGTCGCCACCGAGACCGTCACGATCCCGGAGGGTCCGCTGCCGCAGTTCATTGGCAGCATGCTCGAGTCGCTGCGTGGACTGGGCCTGCCTGTGGACCTGAAGAAGGGTGTCATTGTGCTCAGCCGCAACTACACCATCTGCAAGCCTGGACAGACGCTGACCCCCGAGCAGGCTAAGCTGCTGGTGCACTTCGACCGCAAGATGGCCGAGTTCAAGCTCGTGATGCTGAGTGTGTGGTCCAAGGACAAGTACCAGCGGCTGGCTGCCGAGGACGCCAATACCACCGGCGACGACAACGACTCCGATGAGGATATGTAAATATGGGATGTAGTCGTGAGCTTAGCCTAGTCGTAGTTCCAACGGGAGTATTGGATTGCAGTGCTTTCCCGGCATCTTCTTTATACACTTTTTTGCATCTAACACTTCTAGCAGCATTTTGAGAATGTTTCAGCAATAAATTTTTCAAACGATGGAGTGAGCTCATGGCCAAACGCCCTGAAACGAGCGTTTCCACCGGACTCATGATGCAGCAACGACGATTCGATATACTATTGTGAAATACGGACAAAACCCGCATACTTGAGTTTCAAATCCACAAAAACCGCATACTTCCACAAAACCCGCATACCATCGTCTGATTCCAGGGTTTAGATCAATGCACACTGAATGAAAGTTAGCACTACTGCGAGCGCAGCGAGCCGAATCCCGCGCGCAAGCGCGGTAGGGTTCATGCCTGACCAGCAAGGGTTTTTGGGTTCGCGCGGAGCGCGTGCAGGGTGATAGTTCTGCTGCTCTATTGATGGCTTTCGCTGCCGGAGGCAGCGCTGTATGCTCCCCGCCTGCGGTTTACAAGCCGTGCGCGCAGCGTGCGGTCGTAAACCCAGGACAAGCCATGTTGGCATGTGAATTCACACGAGCACTGGCTAAGGCAGCGTTCGAGGGCGCCTCTTATCCGTTTGATGCGCATAGGAATCAGATGCTGGTATGCGGGTTTTGTGGAAGTATGCGGGTTTTGTGGATTTGAAACTCAAGTATGCGGGTTTTGGAGTTTCCTCTGGAATGTCCACGCCTTATTAGCTAGCATATTTATCTTAATCGGATTTGAATATCCGTGCATAAGGGTATAAAACTAGCTACAAAGCGAAATCGGTTAGCAAATATGAGTGTGTAATCCTGCTTGGACAAGCTGGCGAGACTCGACTCTGTCTAATTTAGCGTCGGCGGCCAAGACGCCTTTGGTCCAATATAGCCCGAAGTGTGGAGTCGTCCATGCCAATAAGACTCCGACGGAGTTGACTATCTAGTGCATTACTTCTAAATGCTTTGACAGCTTCCACATTGCACGCTACAAAGCTGGTGGCTTACATCGGCACCTACAGAGCTATAATTATTTAGCTCAAATAGCTCGGAATGTCGGCTTCCACGGTGACATTCCGCCTTATTTACAAACAAATCTGTTGCGAATCGGATTAAGCGAATGAGCCTGCTTGCTAATCGCCATGATAATTCCTAGTCTAAAATAGAGATGGGGAATCTAATTAGGAGAGCAGTCGAAATAAATAAGACTTTGAAGTCTAAATTAGCCAAAACCTCGGCCGATTTACTATCCAATTAGACATTCGGGGTGCCGATCACAATACTTCGTATTAAAATACGAAGTAGCAAATAGTCAGGACTTGCTCAAGTCCAACGACGATTCAATATACTATGCAGATTTCAGAGTTACGAAGTAGCAAATAGTCAGGTGCGACGTTCCAAATACTGTATCACACAAGGTCAATTACGCACTCATAGCCTTGACCATAGTAACGTACTCGCTCGAATACAAGACTCCTCTCAAATAGAAGCCCTTCCAACAAAATCCATACAAATTTGTAAACTGTAATGTTAGCCTTAGGACTTAATTATAACTTCTACTTATAATCTCGGATTTTTTTTATCAGTTCAAAAACTTTAATGTTAGTCTTATACTGTTTATGAATAAGCTTAAAGTTTTTAAACTGATAAAATATCCGAGACTTTCAAGCTTCTCCTCTATATAATAAAGCTCGGAGGACTTTAACAACCGAAATCTGTCTCAAGTACACCACTCAAGTGGGACATAACGTATAATACCTATTAGTACGCGGCGTTATATTATTATACAGCACCCTAATTTCGAAGCAGGGCGTTGTATTCGAGTTTTCAAAATTTAGACATTACAGTACTAGCACTATATATTACCATTTATTGCCCCAAATAATTACTACAAATAGCAGAAAATTTCCTTCAAACAATCTTTAAAAAATAAGTATAGATCCCAATTACTGTTTTAAACAATAGTTGGGATCTATACTTATTTTTTCTGTTCAACAGTCTGTTCATGTTGCATGAACAGTAATTGGGATCAATACTAATTTGTTAAAATTATTTGTATCATGCAATTCGCCAAGGACCTTGCTGTATTTGATTCGAGATTCTTTCGACTCTGGTACTGACTTCATTAGAAAAAAAAAAAGATATGCTGCCGAGGTGTCAGATGAGGACTAAAGCGTAAATCCACGTTATGTGCCAAAACTCTACACTTTCGGATAATATATCAGTACCAGTTCTAGTATTTTATTACCATATTAAAATAAATCTAATTGTCATTTGTTTACGTAAAAATGATTTTGTTGAATAATCTCTTTTAGTATTTTGAAAACAGTTTTTTTAGTTCTTAAAATATTTAGGGAGGCGTTCTATTTTTATACAACGCTCTGAGCAAGGGGGTTGTATTCGAAGGGCGTTCTATTTGATGAGGGCGTCCTAATCGGGATTAACGTTAATCTGACCTTATGTAAATAAAAAATCCGCTGAAAAATAACATGCATTGCGGACTTTACCACCGTGACGGGGCCACGCAGCACAATACACAGAGGAAGTGCATTTAGATATTGCTATCCAGGTGAACAACAGTTCACCAGTTCACGGTCTTAAAGGGAACGGTTTGCGACAAACGAGTAGGTTATAAGACTGTATTTTGGTAGAGGTTAACTTGGTCGTAATACAAACTACAAGTTAACTATACAAAAGCCCACACAACTCAAATGGTTGGCTTGCGGAGCTAGTGGTACCATGTACCATGTACTTGGGAGAGTGACACCCGGCACTCTTCATGTAATGGGTACACTTGATTGTACCCCGTTACGTTGGACGTGCGCGTTCATCGCCGCAGGGTATCGAAACGAGTACTTGGACGGGATCCGAATGAGGTAGATCCCATTCGTCTCGCAGAGCTGGTTCTTGCGCGCGTCACGCTCTTGCTGTCGTTCGAGTCGCCCTCGTTGCGGTGAAAAAACTTGATCTCTCGCTCGTGTTGGGCGCCATCGTATTCGAACGCTAGCTCCAGCTCCTCGCAGTATCCGTTGAGCTCCAACAACTCCATAATCTCCATGCGCCTCTTGACAAACGAGTGCTCTGGTAGCAGCTCCTGAAAAACCCTGAGAGCGCAGCTTTCTGACTTGAACAGACAGAATGGGCAGCCCGAGTTCTTGTTGGTGCGCTCGGGCGGCGAGACCTCCCACACGATCGATTTGGCCTTCATGCACTGCCACTTCACCACTTCGTGCGAACCTCGTGAAGAGCTTCATGTCGTGATTGTCGCGGTGCCACTCAGCGACCAAGTGCGGCTCCAGCACGGCGTGTGAGTTGCAGGCGTCCTCCTCGCACACCTTCTGGTTACAGCAAACAGGGCAACCAGTGAGCTTGTCAATTATCGTGAGGAAGCAAATGCGCGCCAGCCACTTGTGATGGGGTCCCGCTTGCATATCCACGACACAATCGTGTTGCTGTCTGCCATGAAGCCGCGCGGGTCCCCGTTCGCGGCGCGATCCCATTCCTCCACAACCTCGAGGTGTGTCTCCACAATCGACTGGCAACCGCAGTTCTTCGCCGGACACTTGCGCTTGTTCGTGCAAATTGGGCATGCTCCAGAATCGCGCGCACGGTTCGCGATCTGAGCCTTCCACTTGCGATGCTCCACGTCTTCACACTGCCACAAGACGACTTTGCCACTAGAGAGCGAGAAGCTGTAGACGTCTCCATTCTCCTTGACCCAGTGCTTCACCAGACCCGGCCTCTGCATTCCGAGCGAGTTGCACGCGTCGGTGGGGCGAATGGCGAAACCAGCACACACCGAGCAGCCAGCCTTCCCGCGAACGATCGCGCTCGCCTCCGCCAGGAAGCGGTGGCACTCTATCACATTGCACTTCCACTGCGCTTTCTGGTTTTTAAATGCCAGTCTCCATGTCTTCATCGAGCCGTTGGCAGCTTTATCCCAGCTGCGGGTAGCGATCGAAGAGAGACATCCCGCGATTGAAGAATCTCTTCTTCGTTTTGGCGGAGCCCGACTATGACTGGGCGGAGCCCGCCTTGGACTTGGTGGCTGCATGGGTGAACTGCACACCAGGCTCAACGCGATCGCTACGAGAATCGACGTAGCCGCGCAACAAGCTCCACAACTACAACTCTCATCTTCTGTACTTCTGGACTGTTGTTCTCCTTGCCTCCACCTTTTTCTTTGCTAGAATGGCGCACGTCTGTAGAAGACAAGGACTTGAAGAAGCTCGGCAGGCGTCGCTGCTTCAGCGCTATCCTTGCCGCCAAATTTGAAGTGCGCGGATATCTGGATTCGAAAAGCAGAGTGATGGTCGGCTTAGTTTCCCTTCAACTTGAGGTAACTCACTCAAAGGTCGCGTTCTAGCCAGTAGACGGTTCCAGGAGCCACTCAAAGTACATGCCAGTACCTCTCGAACACCGAAAGTTATATCATTCCTTCTTCGCCCTGGCCGAGCGAGCTGAAGAGGTAGTCTGCCTTGAGCGCCTAGGTGATCATGGCTTGGGTCCGGCTGTTCTTGGGCTCGCAGACTCACGGACGTGCTCTGTGCTGTCTAGGACGCCGGGATCCACCGCATCTTCCTTGATCGGGGCACGACGCGCGCGATTGTACTCGTTCAGGTCGAGCACGGCCTCGCCCGGAGGATCAGATCCTTTCATACGCGGAGATAGCCATGGTTCAAATGATCAACAAGGTTGCCATTGTATGCCATTGAGTTTTCCCCCACTTTCTACAGCGATAAGAACAATTCAACAGCACGCTCTTACAGATATATTTCAGGTTCAAAGCCAATTTGACCACGTGTGCAAGACATTGGCTAACTCAAAATGAACCAACTCCTATGTGATGGAGATAGCTCAGTAAATGTCGATCGCATAATAGCGAAGCACTCAGTGGCAGCGAAAATACCTATTGATATTGTTGAGCTTAACTTCCAGTTCAAATGTATCAACTCATTTAGTAAAAAATACCATGCATACTGTAGAGTTTATTCAGTAGAAACAGTAAATATGTTGCTGAAACAGATCATGCTTCACACAACTGTTTTTATATAACTATAAAACGCAATGTATTATGTAAAAATCGTTTGCTGTAAAAACATTATTCAAGTTTAAAAAAATGAATGATTTTTATAGCAAACAATTATTAAAAAAATATAGTGTCAGAATGAAATAAAGATTGAAATAAGAAGAGTGCAAAATGAAATGAACGAAATGAAATTAATCCGCTCGAAATGCAATGTAGCACAATGTACCCCCTGAATGAAAAGTAGCCGGCGAGAGAATGGAAAAAAAGGTTCTCCGAGGACAAAACGAACTGTGATATGTTATTCATGACGTTTTTCAAACCTAGTTTTTGCCATTATGTAAGGTAAAATGCCAATCATGGCACGGTTTGGATGGTCCCAGAAACTGGCGCATATCTACCGCGCTATTCAAAAGGAACGTACAAACCGTACACCATTCAAAAGAGGAGATAAGGGCCAATCTGGTGAACATATATGTGGGCTCCACTCTGATTTGATTCGATAGCAACGAGCGGTCAAAGTTGATAGAAATATACAGGTAAAAATGGTGGACCAGTTCGTGGCACGGTCCATACAAAATTAAGTCATTTCAAATCACCTGGAACATCTTTTACGTTCGGACCACCCCGTTTTTCGTCAAACGTATACTGAAACCAAGTCAAAAACCGTGCCAAAAATTGGCACCGTGCCAGGATTGGCACTTTACCTTACAATCGTGGACACTTCCGCAAGACGCAACGTTTAAAGAACTAATGTTTTATGCCCATAACAATAATATGGGGTATCTTTCAAAATACAACGCCAACGTAAGCTTCTAATTTTTGGTCATATTTGTTTTAGATTGGGGGGGGTTAAAGACTCTGGCGATGCAGTGGAACCATCTTAAAACTTGCCAGCCGGCATTCTATCGCCTACCGGTATCGCTTTTTCGGGGCTTGCCATGAGGGAAGTTTCGTAAATTTCAATGATAACTGTACCACCGGTAAGGCTGCTTACTTACTGAATTTTTTGTCGTGCAGCCTCACAGCGCATCTATTTTGCCGTCTGCCATTACGTATGGGGCGGTATTCATTTTGCGTAAACGAGGCTGGGAGGAAAAATGAGTATCGCCATTTCGTGAATTCTACAATAACTTCACTATTTGTACTTCGTTTTCAGTGAAAATATCACCAAACGAGGGCTTATCTTCACTGCTACAAAGCATCGATTTCTAAGCCAATCGCGAGCCATGTACAACAAGATTTGGGTACAGTGAGGTTTTTATCGTAAGTATGTCAATATTGAGCGATACTAGCTGCGACTCTCAGGATGCGTTGTTGGAGCGATCGACATCATGGGACCAACCTTTGAGCCCCTCAAAGTCCTTAGGGGCTGGTTAGGCTGGCTGGTGCTGGTTCTCGGTCCGGTGAGCGAAGGGGTAGGCGAATTACTCGGTTTTGACTCTGTCTACTTTTTGTTCATTTTGTACAAAACATAGGCACTTTACTCAAAATCCGAGAACCACCTCGGCGATTGAGTTCTCGGGTTCTTGGCGAATTGGCTACGTTTTGTCCATTTTGGACAAAAAGCAGACAGAGTCAAAACCGAGTAGTTCGCCTACCCCTTCGCTCACCGGACCGAGAACCAGCACCAGCCAGCCTGACCAGCCCCTTATGCAGCGCGCTACGAGTTCTCTTCAAAACGAGGTTTTATCGGCTGTTATGTTGAAATCCTCGCGGTAATCAAAATTACTGGTACCTGATTGGCTAATACCGAATTGTGTGGACTACATTAAACCCCAAGTGCGATAGTACGAGAAGTATTGTATTATGTAATGTAATGTAATGTATTACGTTTTCGCGTTGCCACACTATGCTGTCGCTAGACTCAGCTTTGCTAGTCGACGGCATAAGGTGGTGTCCGCATACGTCGGGTCCTTCTTCGCCGGCAGTGCGGCAGCTATTGCCCTCTCGAGGGCTTTCCATTTAGGTTTTTCTTGTGCAAGCAGCCGAAGCTGCTCCAGGTCGTGACGGGTCTGTAGGCGATAGGCATATCCGCTCGAGATAAGGTCCGCAACGAGCACAGTCGGCAGTGTCGTGCGTGGACATCCACGCCAGGTTCCTTTGGACGACGAGTCGAAGTAGGCAGCCATCTGGGTGTACGCTGGGATCTCGGGCCGGCGCAAGATGTGGCCGAACAGGCGCCATCTTGCTGCTGTGATCCTGTGGCGTAGGGGACGTTCCTGGCAGATTTCGTAGAGTGTGGCGTTAGAGATTCGCTGTGGGTAGCGAACGTTGAGCACGCTACGTAGTTGTCGGCGGTGGAAGCTATCGAGTCCGCTCAGCTCGGACGGCGTCAGTGCCCACGTTCCGCTGTTATACAGCAGAACCGGAAGCACGTAGCAGTTATACAGCCGAACTCTGGTGGCGTCGCTGACGTACTGGGGGCGGATCCATATTGTCCAGAGCCGACGCAGCGCGCCTGCTGCGAGTATTTTGAGTCGTGTCAGGTCTTCCGAGTCGCCGAGTAGACTGCCAAGCTTCCGTGTCGAGCGCCACGCCTCTTCTGTCGCACGAGCGTGTCGGGAGTATCCCGACGAGCCTGTACACCGCTGAATAATGGTTAGTTCTGTCTTAGTTGCATTCATCTGGAGGGACCAGCGTGCGAACACTGCTGGTGCTTCGTCATGGATGCGCTGGACCAGCTCGACGTCGCGACAGACAAAGTCTGCATCATCGGCATAGACGATCATTTGGTCGAGTAGGGCCCGATTCACTCCGAGGTGGGCTGCGAGGTCCCGTAACGCGGCTTCCAGGTAGATGACGAACAGAACAGGCGAGAGCGCATCGCCCTGCGGCGTTCCGATGTTGCTATCGAAGCTGTGTTGTGCCTTGGACCCGGAGCGCAGAGAGAGCTTGGTGTCGGCGAGCAGTACCTTGATCAGTCGGACTTCGTCGTCGTGGAGGAATGCCTGGAGTACTTTTACAAGCTTTACGCGGTCGATCGTGTCGAAGGCGCGCGAGAGGTCGATGCCGAGGACATGTATGGTTTCACGGTAGCGCTGCACGCGAGCGCAGAGCCACTTGTGCGCCCACACGGCGTCAGCAGTGCTTCTGTGTTTGCGGAATCCGCTTTGATTGGGGACAGGAATGTGTCCACCGCTGCGGATATCCGTGCGAGTACGACGAGAGATAGGGCCTTGCGAATGCTGCTTAACAGCACGATGGGGCGGAGACTGGAACATACACCACGGGGCTTGTTGGGCTTGGGCAGACACACGAGTGTTCCTTCACCGAGTGCGAGGGGGGTGCCTTGCTCGAAGCTGCTGTTGACGAGGCCTGCGAAGAGAGGCGCGAGGACTGAAGCCCCGTACTTAAGAAGTTCTGCTGGGAACTCGTCTGGTCCAGCGGCGCGACCGTTGTTGAGGCGCCGAAAGGCTGCTCCTACTTCTGTTGCTGTAACAGGACGGGTTAGAGATCGCGATTCGCGATCCGGAGTAGGTGTTGACCGCCCAGGATCGTAGAACAGCGTTCGGAAGTGGTCTGTGATCAGTTTGTTAGTAGTTTGTTGCCGCAGGATATACTTACCTTCTTGATCGAGGAGTAACAGAGGTTGAGGCCGATGGGGGCTAATGTCTCGAACCGCTGTATACATTCGTGCCGAGTCGCTCAGATTTTCGATGCGTGTGATCCGCTCGTCCAGTTTGCGAGATACGATGGTTCGGCATCGCGCTCGGATTTGATGGAGGATCTTGTTGCGAGCGGCTCGGAGCTCGGTCGTGTTAGCGGCGCAGTCGTTATAGATTCGAAGCTGAAGTGCCCGCTGGGCCTCAGAGAGCAGCTGAAGTTCATGGTCTTGATGCCGTACGTGGCGCTGGTTAGGTCCCGCGAGTCCTATAGTCGACTCGGCGGCTGCTCGGATTCGATCGAGCGTGTTTGTCCAGCGCTGGAGAACGGTGCTGCCTTGTCCTGTTGGCTGTGAGAGCGCTGCATGGAGCGCGTTCGTGTAGTCGTCTCGTGCTGTGTCGTCGTAGATGAGGTGATCTCGGGCTAACTTGAGTGTGGGGCCTGACTTGATCGTGCTGTAGCGGAGCCGGTGAGTGGCCGCGTTAAGGATGAAGTCGGCGGTGACGAGCTTGTGGTCCGACGCCGTCAGCGTTCCACCCCATGATCGTGCGTCCACGCAGAGTCGTCGGCAGTTCTGAGGGCAGAGAATATAGTCGATCTGGTTGTATATACAGTGGTTCGTCCGGCGCTGACTCCATGTCGTCTTGTGGCGTGCTCGCTTTTGAAAACCTGTGTTAGTGGCAAAGAGAAGATGAGTAGAACAAAAGTCAGCTAATGCGTGTCCGTTCCGGTTGCGTATGCCTCGTGCGTGTGGTCCCATGAATGCCTCTCCGGTGATCTGGTGTCCGAGCTTGGCGTTAAAGTCGCCTGTCACGAACGTGATGTTGCGCCTGGGTAGTTGGTCAAGCGTGTCGCTGAGGTCAGCGTAGAATCGATCCACTTCGGCGAGAGGCCGACCGCTGTGAGGAGCGTACGCCGTGACGATGTTCACGGGGCCTGCGTGCGGAAGCAGGAGCTGAACGACACCGATTCGATCGCAGTGTGCCCAATAGCACTGTAAGTAGGGGCGGACGCGGGGGGAGATGGCAAAGCCGATCCCGTGGCGCTCCTGTACGGCTGGTAGTGTGAGTAGCGTGTAGTCTCCGATACGTTTCTTGTCGAGTGTGCAGATACGTGTTTCTTGGATGCCGAGAACGTCGATGCGGTAGCGAAGTATTGTATTGCTGAGCTGATTTTTGAGTAAACTTGCCCTCTGCGTTTTGCCGACTGCGGCCCTACTAGTTGCACCACACATATGTGTAAAAACAAAATAAACGTTGACAACAGAATAAGCGTGACGCTTTCGCTGCTGTTATAACGTTCGCCTTTGCAAATTGTCACTCGCCGCCGGTAGTATAAGCTTAGCAGCTATAACAGCTATACTGTAGCATGATTAGTGTAAGCTTCTCATGAGCAGTTTTAACACCTGCATCGAGAGGAGAAGGTTTGCACGTAGGCTGGGTCAATTTAGAAAAGTTTCTGGCAACCCCTACTTATCTCTGCATTGGGACTACATTCTCAGCAATATCCCATCCTTGGAGCGTTTCGATGACGTTCAAATCACACGCTTCCACGCCAATGGTATCGCAAGCAGAATGAACTGTGGCTTCTGACTCCGCCACATTCACCTCCTAGACGCAGTCCTTCACGATACAAGCTATCTCGTCCACCGCCAGAAGCTTCTCCACTCGCTCCATTCGTCGATAAAGACGTACTGGCCAGGCATATTCAGGCCTTGCAGTCGTGTAAACAATCGCTCTTAACCGAGATCCGAAACGAGGAGCACCTACTGCATGTGCTGAAGCAGGAAAGCGGACAGTACACAGACCAGATCGACTGTTTGAGTGTGAATATCCAGGCGTGTCTCGACGGTGACCTAAGTGCTATCCGCTTCTCCTTCTCTCCACCAGGTTCACCCCGGGGGAAGAGCAAGAAACTACGAGACGAGGAAACTGGACGTGCTCGACTTGAAATCCTACGGAACAAACTTCGGTTCGCTGAAGATAAGGAGAAGGAGATCGAGACCACGATGGTGCACATGACCAAGCGCGTGTTGCATGCGGATCTGAGCGGGAACTCGAATATCCGAGAGAAGTTTAGACCCGTTGAGTCTTCAAAAGCCCCGGACGTGCAGTTCGACAAGGAGATTTTCGCTCTTACGCACAAGTTGCAGCTTGCGATCGTGGAGAACGAGGAAATCCACATGCAAATGCGGCAACTCATGGCTCAATTACGCGGCCAGACCACTGCAGAGATCAACTTTGACGACGATGACGGGGAGTTAACAGAAGGTAAAGTCACCTCGAAGCAGGTTTTATCACTGGCGAAAAGCCGACAAATGGTGGACGAACTTCGCACTCGCCATCGTGAGGTGACTGAGAGGATTCTCCTGAAGGAGAGAAGGATTTCGTCACTTTTAGAGGAATTAAGGGAGGTGGAGGCAGAACTGCAGCACATCAGCTCCTTGAACGCGTCTTCAGCAGTCAGTCCACTGTTCCAGCGAGAGCGTACAGCTACTCTGGCGTTTTTCAAGGCTATGGGAACTGATTCACCTTCAAACGATAATACGGGAAGTGATACAGTTGACGGGAGCGTTGGTGTTCCTTCCAAGGCCTCATCCGCTACCGATCGGAAACATCCGTGAATGGATCAATCGGTGACGGCTCTGAAGGGGGTCTGATACCTCCAAATCTTCAATTCAAAGAACTGCCGAACCCGGACATGCTCGAGGAGATTAAGGCTGATATCTACGAGAAGCTCTCGCAGCAGCTCACCACCAGATCGGACGAGCGCTCTGCAGACGGAGGAGCTCGACCTGACTTGCGAGCAGCCAAGAGCTGAATCTTCAGCGAACCTCGACTGTTGCCTTGCTGGTCCACCTCGATCTTGCTAACAGGGTCGAACTTACTCCTCGCTTCTGCAACATCCAGACGCTCACATATCTTCAGGATCCGCTGCGCGCTCGTAACGTGCGTCGATGCTATCGCGCTCGTATTTCCTCCGTCATCGGTGATGCTCTCGACAAACGCAGCCACTCGATCCTTGGTCATCACGAACTTCCTCGCGTAGTACGCGTCAACAGGAGCAAACTCGTCGAATCGGTCGCAGCAAACTTTGTCCGAGGCTGGCGCATCAGCGGGTAAATTCTCTTGGTGGTAAACATCACAATTTTCAGCGTCTTTAGTCCGTTAGTTCCGAGTTGAAGTCGAGTATCCAATGCTGCGGCGATAGCTTGATGAGACCTCCCGACTGCTCATTTGAGGACGAAAACCTGGATCCGTACGTGTGTCTGGAGGTTGTCTACCCCTCCCACGTTCTACCGCCGTCATTGAGTGCACACGCAGCAGTGGGGAGAGTTTTTCGCAGTCAGACGAGGAAGAAGAGCATTTATCCAGTTTGGGAGGAGGACTTCGAGTTCGCTCCCATTCTGTCCCTGAACGGATACCTCCACGTCCGCGTTCTCAACGACCGCAGACTCAGTCGGGAGCAGCTCGTGGGCGAAACCCGAATCCCTTTACACACTTTACTGCACCAGAAGCGCACCGTGGAGTGGTTTTCTCTGGGTCTGAACGTTCCGTCGACATCTACGGGCTCAACTAGTGTCGTCTCCAAGCTTTGCGGTGGTGCTGTACGCCTTCAGTTGCAGTTGTATTACTCGAGTGTCGAGAGGTACAAGCACGTGGTGGACGAACTGGTGACGCGGTATCTCCACGACCACAACCAATTGCCGCCGTAGAGAGGTACAAGCACGTGGTGGACGAACTGGTGACGCGGTATCTCCACGACCACAACCAATTGCCGCCGTTCATCGACGCCATCGAGAATCGAGTGGATCACACGCTGGTGGTGGAGCAGCCGGAGCAGAACGGCACGGAATTAACACCAACAACAGCAAATGGCTGCGAATCTGTCGTGTTTGATCAGCGACGACAGATTGACGCAGATACTCACTTCCCTCTCGACGAGCTTGCGACCTCGCTCCCCCCGTACACCGTCACGAGAGCAACCAAGCAGGACGCTCCACCATCGCAAAGTGTGAGTCTCATGAAAGACGCGAGGGTTCCCGACAGTAAAGACACTCAAGGATCGACTCAGTTGTCCTCGGAGCGGAGGAAGTTTCTGTGGGATACAAAATCCTCGGCATATAGTGAACGATCCGCTGCTGTCGACGATAAGAAACCATATTTCGGGTTCTCTGCGAGTGGAGCAGAGCGGAGGAAGCAGCAGCCAGCGTCAGTGTTAACGTCGACGGGGGGTCTACGACGCAGTCAAACGCCTACAGCGCAGTCCAAGAGGATACGCAACGCTGCCGCTCTGCAGCATCAGAGGAGGAGGAGTATGGAGACGCCCGAGTGTTTCGACGAGTACAGTCC